>QANZ01029195.1:150019-222995 GCA_003254925.1 Chamaecrista fasciculata | reverse complement strand
TTTGATAATTGAATTTTTAAGGATATGTTTGGATTGAGGATTAACTGTAGAAGTCTCACATTGCTTGGTTAAAAAAACTTCTAATTCAATATATATAACGAGGCAACCATATCTCTTTGAGAGCTCTTTTGGGTGAGTTAGATATTTTTATATGGTATTAGATCCAAATTTGGCATATAGGATGGATGAGCCTTACAGTGGGCTGCCATGGAAATAACCCATTAGCTTCACGCTCCTAATGTCGGGCGTGAGGGGGGCGTGTAGAAATCTCACATTGCTTGGTTAAAGAAACTTCTAACTCTATATATAATTAGGTAACCCTCTTCCATTGAGAGCTCTTTTAGGGTGAGTTAGGCCTTTCTACATTAAAAGGAAGTAGAAGGATATAGAGAGAAAGAGAGAATAACTTTTCTTGTGTCAGAATGCTTAATGATGTTTGTGTTGGGCTTGGTCACTCCAAGTGAAGGCCCATTCTCAAGTCAGCCCAAGGCTTTGCCCTAGCAGCTAGGGTTTCATTTTCTGGTGTGGAGTGGTGTGGAGAGCAAACCAAGCAAATGGTAGAGAGTAAGAAAAACGCATAGAGAGAGAGGGTGAAAACCTAGAAACTGTTTTTCTCTGGCAGCAGTTACTTCCGGCGAAATCCAACGGTGCAACCTTCTCCGATCAAGCTGAAATTTGGAGGGTATGTTCTTGACATCCTAGTCTTGATATCCTACGGTCAGTTTTACGATTGGAGCTTTGGTTTGGTAGAAACGAATTTTTGAAGTTCAAGGAGCGTGCTATCCAGACTTCCTGAACGACGTTTATTGTCGGACAAATCCAACGGTGAGATCTTCTCCGAATGAGCTGAAATTTTGAGGTTATGTTTCGGACATTCTGTTCCTTATATCCTACGGTCAGTTTTTGGATTGGAGATGATTTAGGTATTCCGATTGGGTCTTGAAGTGCTGCTCTGTTTTGTGCGTTTTTCTTTGTTGTCTCAACTTTATGTGTGCTTGGAGATTTGGGTATTTGTTGGAGGAAGCTTGTGAGTTGAATATATTGTTTTAGGGTCTGTTGAGAGAATATTGCCCTAGATATATTTTGTAGGCTCATTTTGTTAGTGCTTCTTGTACCCAAATTTTGTAAGACAATGTTGTTTACCTCTTTTGTGGTTGTGAGAGGTTGTATAGTTGTATTCTTTGATTGATGCAATAATACTAGTTAGACATTGTTATTTGAATCCTTGGGCAATTGGGCGAAAGTATTGTATTCCATTTTTCTGTTTTGGAATTGTTATAGTGGTTTGTAGTTTTACCGGCATTTCCGCTTCCGCTGCGCCGCCGCCAACCACGCTTGCGCCCGTCAAAGTGGTATCAGAGCTCTTGGTTCAACAATGTCTACTATGAAAGTTGACATCGAGAAATTTGATGGGAATATCAACTTCAGTTTATGGCAAGTTAGAATGCTTGCCGTGTTAACGCAAAATGGCCTGAAGAAGGCTTTGTTCGGAAAATCAAAGAAACCCGCAACAATGAGCGAGGATGAATGGAATGAGATGGATGATAAAGCTCTCACCGCTATTCAATTGAATCTCAGTAATGATGTTCTGCAAGAGGTTCTTTCAGAGAAGACATCAGCAGATTTGTGGGTGAAGCTTGAGGAGTTGTATTTGACTAAGTCTTTGGCAAACCGACTAGTCTTGAAGCAACGTCTTTTCAGTTTGAGAATGTCTGAAGGTACATCCATTAAAGCTCATATAAGTGAGTTTATTTCTTTGGTTAATGACTTGAAAAATGTTGATGTGAAAGTTGAGGAAGAAGATCAAGCCATGTTGTTGTTATGTTCATTGCCTTCATCGTTTAAGCATTTTAGAGAGACAATCATTTATGGTCGATCAGAGCTTAGATTTGATGATGTTAAGTCCTCTTTATTGAGTAAAGACAAATTGGATAATGAACTTCCATCTACAAGATCCAATGAGTCGGCTTCTAGTTTGGTTGTTAGAGGTAGAAGCAATGAGAGGAATTTTGGCAATAACAAGCAAAAGGGTAGATCAAAGTCTTCAACAAAGGATTTCAAGTGTCATCATTGTGGTGAATCCGGACATATAAAGAAATTTTGCTGGAAATTGAAAAGAGAGAAGAAAAAGGGCAAATCCAAGAAAAGAGATGATCATAATAAAAGGGAAGAAACAGGTGACCAAAGTACTGCTACAGTTGAAGAATTCTTCGTTATTATTGGTGAAGATATTTTGAACTATTCTTGTCATGACTCCAGCTGGGTGATTGATAGTGGTGCAACTATTCATTGCACTTCAAGGAGAGATTTTTTCTCATCATATACACCGGGTGATTTTGGTGTCTTGAGGATGGGAAATGATGGCTCGTCCAAGATCATTGGCAGAGGAGATGTGTGCTTACAGACTTCCAATGGTACGCAGTTGATCCTTAAAGGTGTGAGGCATGCTCCAGATATCAGGCTTAATTTGATTTCAGTTCCACGGCTTGATGATGATGGGTATTGCAACAATTTTGGAAATTGTCAGTGGAAGCTTACCAAGGGGTCTTTGGTTGTAGCACGTGGCAAGAAGGAGCGTAATCTTTACTTTATGCAAGCTAAGCTATGTGAAGGCTTAGTTAATGTTGTTGAAGAAGAAAAGTGTACAGAACTGTGGCATAAAAGACTTGGTCATATGAGTCCTAAAGGGCTTGATATCTTAGTAAGGAGGAATATGCTCTCAGGTGTAAAAGGTATAAATTTGCAACCTTGTGAACACTGTTTAGCTGGAAAGCAAGCAAGGGCATCTTTTAAAAGTTCACCTCCTCACAGATCATCTCATATTTTAGACTTGGTGCATTCTGATGTTTGTGGCCCTTTGAGTACTAAATCTATTGGTGGTTCAGTGTACTTTGTTACTTTCATTGATGATCATTCCAGGAAAGTTTGGGTGTACACTATGAAGACCAAAGATCAAGTGTTTGATGTTTTTAAGAACTTTCATGCCAGTGTTGAGAGGCAAACTGGAAGAAAGTTGAAGTGCATCAGAACTGACAACGGTGGTGAATTTAGAGGTCCTTTTGATGACTACTGCAAAAGTCATGGTATTCGACACCAGTTCACTCCACCGAAGACTCCTCAGTTAAATGGTGTGGCAGAGAGGATGAATAGAACACTTGTTGAGAGAGTTAGATGCATGTTGTCTCATGCCAAGTTACCAAAACTTTTTTGGGCTGAGGCTTTACACACTGCGGCTTATCTCCTTAATCTATCTCCGTGTGTTCCTTTACAACAAGATCTTCCAGAGAAAGTTTGGAGCGGGAAAGATGTCTCCTACGAGCATTTGAAGGTATTTGGTTGTAAAGTTTCTCTTCATATTCCTAAGGATGAGCGGTCAAAGCTTGATGCTAAAACCAAGCAATGCATTTTTCTTGGTTATGGTCTTGATGAGTTTGGGTACAAACTTTATGATCCTAAGGAGAAGAAGATTATCAGGAGTAGAGATGTCGTGTTCTTTGAAGACCAGACCATTGAGGATATTGACAAGGGACCTGAGAAGGCAAGAACTCAAAGTGGTGATTCTACGAGTTATGACATTGGTCCGCCTATCTTGCAAGATCAAGTGTGTAATGACTTGCAAGGTGATGCACCAAATACAGGTGATGTGTATGTTCCTGCTGATGATGATATTTCTGAACCAGGTGATCAGTTAGCTGGAGAGCTAGATGCTCATTTAAGACGATCTAGTAGAGAACGTCGGCCGCCTGCAAGGTATTCTTCATTAGAATATGTGTTATTGTGTGACGGGGGAGAACCTGAAAGTTTTCAAGAGGCTGTAACTGATGAACACAGTGATGAGTGGTTTAGTGCTATGCAGGAAGAGATGAAGTCTTTCTTTGACAATGATACTTATGAGCTTGTTGAGCTTCCTAAGGGTAAGAGGGCCCTGAAGAACAAGTGGGTGTATAAGTTGAAAGTAGATGAGCATGCCACGTGTCTCAAGTATAAGGCAAGGCTTGTTGTCAAAGGCTTCAGTCAGAAGAAGGGAGTTGATTTTGATGAAATCTTTTCTCCCGTTGTGAAGATGTCATCCATTCGTGTTGTTCTTGGCTTAGCAGCAAGTCAAGATTTAGAGATTGAGCAAATGGATGTGAAGACTGCTTTTCTCCATGGTGATTTGGAGGAAGAAATTTATATGGAACAGCCGGAGGGTTTTCAAGTTAAGGGTAAGGAAAACCTTGTTTGTCGTCTGAAGAAAAGTCTCTATGGGTTGAAGCAGGCACCCAGACAATGGTATAAGAAGTTTGAGTCTTTCATGTGTGAGCATGGCTTTGGAAAGACAACTTCAGACCATTGTGTGTTTGTGAAGAATTTTCCAGAAGGTGATTTTCTTATTTTATTGCTTTATGTGGATGATATGCTGATAGTTGGTCATGATAAGTTCAAGATTGACAAGCTTAAGAAAAATATGAGTCAATTCTTTGCCATGAAGGACTTAGGACCAGCGAAGACGATCCTTGGCATGAAAATCACGCGTAACAGGAAGACTGGAAAATTGTGGCTATCTCAAGAGAGATATATTGAGAAGGTGCTTGATAGGTTCAACATGAGTAAGGCGAAGGCTGTCAGTACTCCACTTGGTAGTCACACCAAGTTGAGCTCTAAACAATGTCCATCCACTGAGAGAGAGAAGGAACAAATGTTGAATGTTCCTTATGCTTCAGTTGTAGGTAGTTTGATGTATGCTATGATTTGCACAAGGCCTGACATAGCCTATGCTGTTGGAGTTGTTAGCAGATTTCTCTCCAATCCCGGCAAAGAGCATTGGAATGCAGTTAAGTGGATCATGAGATATCTCCGAGGCACTTCTAGTATGTCATTATGTTTTGGAAGTGAAAATCCTCTTTTAGTTGCCTATACTGATGCAGATATGGCAGGAGATATTGATTCTAGAAAGTCCACGTATGGTTATATGGTTTGCTTTGCAGGGGGAGCTGTGTCTTGGCAATCTAAGTTGCAAAAGTGTGTGGCTCTTTCTACTACTGAAGCTGAGTTTATAGCAGCTACTGAAGCTTGTAAGGAACTCTTGTGGATGAAGAAATTTTTGTTAGAGATTGGGTTTAAGCAAGATCGATATTTGTTGTTCTGTGACAACCAGAGCGCTATACATCTTGGTAAGAATCCTACATTTCACTATAAGTCTAAACACATAGACGTGAGGTATCATTGGATTCGAGATGTGCTTGAGTCGAAGATGCTTAAACTTGCCAAAATTCATACCGATGAGAATGGGTCGGATATGATGACGAAGATACTCCCAAAATTGAAACACCAATTTTGTTGTAGCAAGGCTGGGTTGATGGAGCCTCCTTCATTGTCGTGAGGGGGAGATTTGTTGGGCTTGGTCACTCCAAGTGAAGGCCCATTCTCAAGTCAGCCCAAGGCTTTGCCCTAGCAGCTAGGGTTTCATTTTCTGGTGTGGAGTGGTGTGGAGAGCAAACCAAGCAAATGGTAGAGTAAGAAAAACGCATAGAGAGAGAGAGTGAAAACCTAGAAACTGTTTTTCTCTGGCAGCAGTTACTTCCGGCGAAATCCAACGGTGCAACCTTCTCCGATCAAGCTGAAATTTGGAGGGTATGTTCTTGACATCCTAGTCTTGATATCCTACGGTCAGTTTTTCGATTGGAGCTTTGGTTTGGTAGAAACAAATTTTTGAAGTTCAAGGAGCGTCCTATCCAGACTTCCTGAACGACGTTTATTGTCGGAAAAATCCAACGGTGAGATCTTCTCCGAATGAGCTGAAATTTTGAGGTTATGTTTCGGCCATTCTGTTCCTTATATCCTACGGTCAGTTTTTGGATTGGAGATGATTTAGGTATTCCGATTGGGTCTTGAAGTGCTGCTCTGTTTTGTGCGTTTTTCTTTGTTGTCTCAACTTTATGTGTGCTTGGAGATTTGGGTATTTGTTGGAGGAAGCTTGTGAGTTGAATATATTGTTTTAGGGTCTGTTGAGAGAATATTGCCCTAGATATATTTTGTAGGCTCATTTTGTTAGTGCTTCTTGTACCCAAATTTTGTAAGACAATGTTGTTTACCTCTTTTGTGGTTGTGAGAGGTTGTATAGTTGTATTCTTTGATTGATGCAATAATACTAGTTAGACATTGTTATTTGAATCCTTGGGCAATTGGGCGAAAGTATTGTATTCCATTTTTCTGTTTTGGAATTGTTATAGTGGTTTGTAGTTTTACCGGCATTTCCGCTTCCGCTGCGCCGCCGCCAACCACGCTTGCGCCCGTCAGTTTGATAAGTGATCGTGAATAAAGTTTTAAACTTGATCCAATATGTTGAACTTGCAGGCATAATCTTCACAGGGTACCCTGTGATAGGATTCCATAATCGATTACAAGCATCTGGGTCATGCCTAGATAGTCCAATGGATGCAAAGCTCACAGCTTGTGCTTGGGACTCAAGGGTGAAAGGAGAGTTCTTTCACCAAACCACATTCAGCATTGCCTTATCAGTTGCAAAAGACTTCATTCAAGACGTCCAAAAGCTTGTTCAACTGGAGCCAAAATCACTATGTGATGTTGAACAATACAATGGTATCCTCATGCGCTATGTGAAGGCCTCAAGTGCCTACTTAGGGAAACAAGAAGATGCAATAGATTTCGACATCACATATTATAGAAGTAAGGACCCCATGAATCCAAGGCTCTATGAAGACATTCTTGAAGAGATTGAACAAATGGGGATGTTCAAATATGGAGGCTTACCTCATTGGGGAAAGAATAGGAATTTGGCATTTGATAAAGTTATCTCAAAGTATAGAAATGCAGAGAAGTTTTTGAAGGTGAAACAGAGGTTTGACCCACAAGGGCTTTTTTCTAGTGAGTGGACTGATCAAGTTCTTGGATTGAAACAAGGGTTGATGATAGAGAAAGATGGGTGTGCATTGGAAGGATTGTGTATATGCTCACAGGATAGCCATTGTTCACCAAGCAAAGGATACTTTTGTAGACCAGGTCGGGTTTATAAGGAAGCTAGGGTTTGTGAAGAAATATATATATACTTTATCTTTTGTATTTTAGGCAGTTAGGCATTGGGATTGTAAATAGGCCGTTATAGTGAGGTGTCATGTACAGCGCATTCCTTTTAGATTCTTCTAGCAGTTTTTTGTTATTTTTTGTCCGTATTCGGCTTGTATATATTCTGTACCTTATGATTGGTAATATATGAGCATTATTCAGCATTTTACTTTTCTCTATTTCTATCATTTTCACATGGTATCAGAGCATTAATCGATTCCTTTCATGGCTGACCCTGCTACTTCTGCTACTTCTGCTAACACCTCTACTACTAATGATCGCTCGGATATTTCTTGCCGGAAAGATCCTTTATATCTTCATCCATCTGAGGGTCCTGGTATGTCCTTAGTTACTAGTCCAGGTGATCCTTCTTTTTCTGAAACCACTGCACTTGCTGCTAGATCATCCTCTACCTTCAAAGGTGCCTCTGACAGCAAGCTCAATTTCAAGAAGAATGACACCAAAAAGAGTGACCGATACTGTACTCATTGTCATCGTACTGGTCATCTGGAGTCTGCTTGTTTTAAGAAACACGGTTACCCTGATTGGTTTAAAGAGCAGCAGAATCAAAAGCCTAAAATATCTACTTATGCTAACAACGTTTCTGAAGTGCAGGGTCCTTTGGCTGCATCTGATTCTGATTCTGACATGCTAAAGTTCTCAGGCATGTTCCAAAAGGAACTTCAGAAGTATTTCAAGGGCAACACTGTGGTTGAGGATACTCCTTTAGCTGCTTCTCACTTTGTTGATTTCGCAGGTAACACTGCCATTTCTTACTCCAATATGTCCCTTCATTCTACTCATTGGCTAATTGATTCTGGTGCTTCACGGCACATTTCTGGTTCTTTATCTTTGTTTACTAATCTGCGTCAGGCTAATGCTCACAGTACTGTCATTCTTCCTGATGGTACTATTAAATCTGTCTCTCACATTGGTGATATTTCCCTCAGTCCTCACCTCCTCTTACAGGATGTTTTATATGTTCCCTCGTTTCATTACAATTTACTCTCAGTGTCTCGCCTAGCTGCTTCTGCCAATTATACTTTTCATTTTGACTCTTCTGGTTGTTTCCTGCAGGACCCACAGACTAAACTCATTGTGGCTAAGGGAATAATTGATCAGCACCTCTATATTTTGGATAGCAGTAGCCTTGGCTCACATAGTCTTTTTACTTCTTGCAATTCTGTTTTATCTAGTGATTGTTGGCATGCGCGATTAGGCCATCCTAGTGAACATGTATTATGTAAACTTAATGGTCTTCATCATAGCTCTAAACATACTCCTTGTGAGGATTGTCATACTGCCAAACAAACACGTCTTTCATTTCCTAAAAGTTCAATATCTACTACTGCAGCTTTTCATCTTATTCATGTTGATATTTGGGGTCCTTATAATATGTTATCTTTAACTGGTGCTCGTTTCTTTCTTACTATTGTTGATGACTTTACTCGATGTGTTTGGACTTTTCTTATGCCATCTAAGTCTCACACTTATCACATCCTCACTAATTTTTTCCGTTATGTTCAAACCCAATTTTCTACTAATATTAAAAGTATTCGCACTGATAATGGCTCTGAGTTTTTGAGCTCTGCTTGTCAAACGTTTTTCAATGCTCATGGAGTCATTCATCAACGATCTTGCCCTTATACTCCCCAGCAAAACGGAGTCGTTGAGCGTAAACATCGCCATTTAATCCAAGTTGCTCGTGCTCTCCTTCATCATGCTGGTTTGTCTCACCAATTCTGGGGAGAAGCTGTTTTGACAGCCACTTTTTTAATAAATCGCTTACCCTCTCCTACATTAAATTGGCACACTCCATATTCATTACTCCTTCATCATGATCCTGATTATTCACTCCTCAAAGTCTTTGGCTGTCTTTGCTTTGCTACTAATTTAAATCCTTCTAAGAAAAAGTTTGATTCTCGTGCCATCAAATCTATTTTTCTTGGTTATGTTCCTCACTCCAAGGGATATAAATTACTTAATTTACAAACAAATAAAGTTTTTGTTTCTCGTGATGTAGTTTTTTATGAACATGTTTTTCCTTTTAAAAAGCATCCTTCTATTTCTCCTGAGGTTTCTCTTCCTACTACCCCTTTACCATCTCCAGCCTTAGATATTTCTATTGACTTACATCCTCCTTCTTCATCGTGTCCATCATCTGTTCTTCCTCAATCTCCATCTGTTACACCTACTCCTTCCACTACACATACTCCTTCTATAGCTACTGATATTCCTCCTACTATACCTACTGCCTCTCTTAGACGTAGTACTCGTTCTACTCATCCTCCAAAATGGCATCAAGATTATATTACTTGTGCCATCTCCAAACCTTCTCCATACACTCCCCCTGCATATCCATATATTACTCCCTCTTCTTTTTCTTCTTCCTTCTTAACCTTTTTGGGAAATGTTTCCCAAATTACAGAACCTAATTCTTATCATGCAGCTAAAGATGATCCTCATTGGCAGGCAGCAATGCAGCACGAATTATCAGCTCTTGAAGCTAATAATACTTGGCAGTTGACTTCTCTTCCCCCTGGCAAGAAGGCTATAGGTTCTCGATGGGTTTATCGTGTTAAACTTCATCCTGATGGTTCTGTAGCTCGCTATAAAGCTCGATTGGTCGCTAAGGGATTTACCCAAATTGAGGGAATTGATTACCATGATAGTTTTTCACCTGTTGCCAAGGCTGTTACTGTCCGATTATTTCTTGCTCTTGCTGCCTCCAACAGTTGGTTTCTACATCAATTTGATGTTAATAACGCCTTTATTCATGGCTTTCTTGATGAGCAAGTTTACATGCTACCTCCTCCTGGTTATACCAAGGCATCTCCTGGTCAGGTTTGTCATCTAAAGCGAAGTCTGTATGGCCTCAAACAGGCTTCAAGGCAGTGGAACTCTGAGTTAACCAACACGTTGCTTTCAGTAGGTTTTCACCAATCTCAGCATGATCATTGTCTTTTTACTAAGGGCACTGGCACTCAGTTCATTGCTCTTTTAATCTACGTTGATGATATCCTAGTAACTAGTCCTTCGTTGCAGCTCATTAATGATATCAAAATGTTTCTTCACAAGTCTTTTACTATCAAGGATTTGGGTGATGCGAAATATTTCCTTGGTCTTGAGATTGCCCGATCACCACAGGGCATGTACATCAGTCAACGAAAATATGCCTTGGACTTGATTTCTGATGCTGGTTTACTTGGTTCGAAGCCTGCTTCTACCCCTATGCTTCGATCTCATAATCTTCAAAATTCCACGAGTCCTCCTCTGCCTGACCCTGACAAATTTCGTCGTCTCATAGGACGTCTTCTTTACCTTGGTTTTACCCGCCCCGACATCACCTATGCTACTCAACAATTGAGTCAATTCATGCATAGTCCTTCTGAGTGTCACTGGCAAGCTGCTCTGCATATTCTTCGTTACCTCAAGTCTGATCCTGCTCGAGGACTATTTTATCCCGTTCAAACCTCTGCTTCTCTTACTGCTTACAGTGATGCTGATTGGGCTGCTTGTAAAGATACTCGACGTTCTATTTCGGGGTATTGTGTTTTCTTTGGCAAATGTTTGATTTCATGGAAAGCCAAGAAGCAAACAACCATTTCACGTAGCTCTGCTGAGGCAGAGTACCGAAGTCTATCTTCCACTGTCTGTGAGTTACTCTGGATTTCATATTTACTTCGTGACTTGCATATCCCTTGCTCTTCTCCTATTCCCCTTTTCTGTGACAGTCAGGCAGTAATTCACATTACTGCAAATCCCGTCTTTCACGAACGAACAAAGCATCTGGATATTGACTGTCATTTGGTTCGCGAGCATTTTCGAAAAGGTTTTGTTTCTCCACAACATGTTTCTTCTTCTGCTCAGCTCGCTGACTTATTCACAAAACCTTTGGCGCTACCTCAGTTTCAAACTCTTGTTTCCAAGTTGGGACTGCTTTCATTCAATTCGTCTCCAACTTGAGAGGGGGCTGAAGAAATATATATATACTTTATCTTTTGTATTTTAGGCAGTTAGGCATTGGGATTGTAAATAGGCCGTTATAGTGAGGTGTCATGTACAGCGCATTCCTTTTAGATTCTTCTAGCAGTTTTTTGTTATTTTTTGTCCGTATTCGGCTTGTATATATTCTGTACCTTATGATTGGTAATATATGAGCATTATTCAGCATTTTACTTTTCTCTATTTCTATCATTTTCACAGTTTGTGCTCGTTTGAAATCTAATGGAAAGTGAGTGACAAAGTGAGATTGATCTTGGTGATGATGGGGATTATTAATGTGGATTCTTAATTAATTACATAGGATGAAAATGATTCAATTTTTACTATGATATATTTATACATGTCTCATAAACATGAATACTGAGTCTGAGTGTGTAAAGAAATATGGACTGACAATAAAATAAATTATATGATATGTTTACTTTATAGCATTATAGAAAACAGAGGAAGTTGTTGATTTCAAGTTTTAAAATTGGTATGTGCTTCCCGTGATACTAAGAGAAATATACCAACATATATACTAGTTTAAGTTTTAAATATTGCCTATAAATGGGTGCGATTATATTTTAGAAGCAAATTATATTTCAAATGAAGTTTTAGCACACTTGTTACTTTAATAATAATTAAACAAGTAGAAAATGTTCTGTTCCGCAACCTTTTGCTCTCTGGTTTATTTTGGGGGGTTTTCTCCTTCATCTTATTTTGTTTCACCAAGAATTGTTGTAATAATTATAATTTCTCTTTGTTTTTTTTTATTTTTTTAATTAAATAAGTCAGAACTTTTGTTTAGATTCATTTTTAGTTGTATTATTTCTTTGTGAAAGATTTTGTTTTAACACTAGGTTGATTTAGATCTGAAGATTTATGATAAGAGTATAAGTTCTTAGGAGAACCACACTTTAAAAGTTAGTTGGCGAGGTTGGAGAGTCCAAAGTCCTATAATAATGCCTTACTTTCAGCTAACCATGTGAAATGAGACTCGTATCATTGCATACCCCTTTGAAAGTTGACGCCCACGGTGGCCCATACTATCGACAATGGTCCATTAATAGCCCTTTCTATTCTTGGCGGCTCCATATAATTTCCAATATTTGGCATGACGCATCGTACACACCTTAATCCAGCCTATAGGTCGCTTCGTTCATGTCGATCAGCTCTCAATGAACGCACCAATTGATACAAGTATAAGTCCATTAATTTAGAGAACTACACCGCAAAAGTTAGTTGTTGAGGTTGGAGAGCTCAAGATCTTATGTGGTGCTGAGGCTCGTATCAATCTGCGCCATAAAGCATTTTGTATTTTGACAAATTGATGGAGGCATCTACAATATCTAATGTTAGGATGATCACTATTTATTTGATATGTAGGAAGTTTTGGCAACACCAAAACCGGCGATAATTTTCATCCTTCTGATATGATCAGTTGTGCTTTTATTTTCTTTAATTCAACAATGCTTTACCAATTATTCTTCTTGTATTATTATAGGCCAAAGTCCTATTTTGGTCCCTCTGTTATGCTCATTGTTCCAAATTGGTCCCTCAGTTATTCAAAACTTGTCAAAGTTGGTCCCTTTAACGTTTTCCATCCATTTTTTCGTTAGAAAAAGAGGAAAAAATAAACTTTCATCCCCAAAAGTTTTATTTTCTTATATTAAGGTCATTTTCTTTTTATAATAGGATCAAAACGTAAAAAAAAAGAAATAAATTAAGATTTTAAATAAATTTGCCCAAAAACACAACTTCCCTTTCTCTCTCTCCATCTTCTGCAACTTCTTCTCCAGCTGCACCACCTTCTTCTCCGTCTTCTTCTCCAACAACTACTGCAGTATGCTGCCAGAGAAGCCGTCGGAGCACAGCGGGTGGATCAAAATCTCACTGTGCTCGCCGCTTGTGCCTCAGAGCTCGCCAGCACCTTGTACAACGTCAGAACCAGCAGGTGAACCACCCCGCACCGGAAGCAGCAGCAAACGGCGGCGCACTCCGCCGCTGTGCCTCCCAACACCTCCCCCACCCTGACGCCGTCGACTGGCACTTCAGAAGCGCGGTGGCCTATCTTTGCCACGACATCGATGGATGAAGATGGAGATTGGAAATTTAAACAACTGATTCTCTCACAAAATTCCCCTGTATATTTCTCCCTTTTTTTGTGGTTCTTTTGGATTGAGTATATCCGTATATGTAAATAAATGTGAGGTTTGTGGAATTAAGAATTAAAGAAACGGCATAATCATGGTTCTTATTGTGGGAAGAAAGGGCTCAGAATCTGCAGAGAAGGTAGCCATTTAGTTAGAGAGAGAGAGAGAGAGANCTGAGAGACCTATTTGGAACAATGAACATAACAGAGGGACCAAAATAGGAGTTTGGCCATTATTATATTAGAGTTATCCGATTAATTTTAAGTACAGTTTGACAAAACCATAATATAATTTAGCTTGATGCTTTTCTCCAAAAAAAAAAAAAATTGAACAACTTTATCATGATAGTGTTTTGCTAATATCTATACTATATTATATGTGGGAGGAGTCTTCTAATCGTTCTCCCACTTATATTAAGATAAAACTATTACATATAATTAAAATAAGAGGAAATTTATTATTTGGTCCCTCTTTTTTTACTAATAATTTAGTCCCTTATAAAAAAATAATTTTATCCTCCTACTTATACATATTTGCGTGTCCTTTAGGGCACACAAAGCCCCTAGTTAGTTAATATTAGCCTAAAACCTAGTCTTAATTTGTATTTAGACCTTGCTAGGATAAATTTTTTATAGGTCGCTGGTTTTGTAATAGAAGCAAAATAAGATTAAGAAGACTAAGAAGATTTTGCAAGGTATTCAATACAAACATTTAAAACTGACATATTCTTCTAAAATTACATGACGGAAAATATAAATATGACAAGATTAGAGAAGTAGATAACACATCTTCAATGGCCAAAAAAAAAAAAGACAACACATCTTCGAAATTTAAAATCCGTACACTTCAAAGAGATGAAGATGACTCTATTAAGAAAAACAACAAACGTCTCAATCTCTAAGAGTTAAATCATCAAAGACTTCATGTAATAATCATATTTGAACCGTTAAAGATTGAAGTGTTGAAAAGTGAATTTTCAAAAAAAAAAAAAAATCTTACACTTCAATAAAGGTAAAATATCTCAACCATAATAGAAGAGACGACAACTCCCAAAATTAAATATGGGGAGAGGAGATCTCCTCTACAAGGAGGAAGAGAAAAATCAAAATCACAAAATATTAAGAGAGAGAGAAGACAAGGGCAAATTTCATTACTTTAACTGTTCGACTCAAATATGTTAATTAATTCTTTTTTTCTTTCGGCCAGATGCTAGTCCATTCACTATTTCTTAGTTGGGTCAAAATTTTCATTTGGGCCTTTCTAGACATCTCACTTTTTGGGGCCTAAATGCAATGGAAGTATGGAACTATCATACAACATTGGTCAAAAGGTCATTTTGGTCTTAAATGTATGCTCTAATGTTTATTTTGGTTCATTATGTTTTAAAATGTTCAAATTGGTCCAAAATGTTGGCAAAAAATTTCATTTTGATCCTAAATATTGATAAAATGCTTCATTTTGGTCCCAAACTATTGAATCTTGTCATATTTCTCTCGTCTCTCATTTTAAGCTCAAAGGACTTATTAAAACAAACTCGTGGCTCTGAATTCATCGCATTCGAATTTAAAACGAGAGTGATATGATCAACTTTGTTTGTTTGACCATGAAACGAACGGTTTACTTTTATGACTAATTTGACCTTGTTTGCTAACGACCCCAACTGGATAGAGAAAGTGTTCTTCGAGAACAATACGTAGTTATAAACTTGTCATGTTTGAACTTGAAACAAGTCATATTTAATAGTTCAGGACCAAAATGAAACATTTTGTTAACATATAGTACCAATTTGAACATTTTAAAACATAATGGACCAAAATGAACATTAAAGTATACATTTAGGACCAACATGACCCTTTAACCTACAACATTAGTAATACAAAATCAAAAGGTTCAAACTGAACAATGGATTAATTTTGTCACACGACGAAGAGAGAAATAAGCTCTCAAATACGAAGAAAAAATTGCCAAAAATAAGTGAATCATGTGTTGGACACTTGACTTTTTCTATACAAATCTAAGGGTTGGACAAATTTTAGTTGACAATGTTAAGCCTAGGTCACAGGATTTTAAAAATCTTTTTTTTTTTATAACAAGAAGAGATATATTAAATAATAGACAAGGCACACACGATTAGAAACTTCAAAACTAATAAATAAGAACAATAGAATGTAAATATTGTCGAACTAGAGGGCGAATTGGGTTCATAAATCGTTCTCATACTGATCCTATAAGAATGATATCCTGAGGAAGAAAAACATCACTATGCGTGCTCTCAACAAAAAATTTATAACTATACATACTGTTTGTCAGAGAGAGAAGCGAAAACGGATCCCGAACTTTTGCTTCCTGAAATTCTGTAAAATTTGATGAATCTGAGCCGTTCATGTAATCTACGATCTTCAATTTGCCATGTCATTTTATTTCTTTTTTCTTTTCCTTTTTTTTTTCTTTCATACGTCCAAACCCTCGCATCCGCTTCCCACTTTCTTCGTTGGTTGCTATAACTTTCTATCCGGAGAAGCTGACGATGGCGGCTCCGGTGGTCGGACGGTGGTGGTGAGGATGAAACTAGATTCCCCCAGCAGAGAGCTTCTCACTTGGGCTTTGGTCAAAGTTGCTATCCCTGGTGATTTCTTGCTTTATCGTCATGTTCTTGCCAACAATGGTAAATGGGGATTTTAAATTTTTAATTTTTATAGGATTTTAAAGTGAAATGGGTTTGTGTAGAAATCGTGAATCGGGAAGGAAAATTGTGCATTCGACTCTGTTCTCGTTGTGATTTTGCAATTTGAAACAGGTTCAAATTCAAATTCGACTCTGCACAATTTAGTCCTTCATACTTGGAAGTTTGAAGAGCTCTTTCATTCTCTTATTTTCTCAACCCAAAGTCTCTCTTTAAACTTAAGACTGAAGATGAAGCATTCCCTTGTCCAGAAAACGCTATCGTTGGATGATGCGGCAAATGGAGCAACGTCAGATTACTTGGATGGCTCATATTAAAAGAATTTCACCAGAATTTCACCCATTAAAAGTCCAGGGGATCCGTTTTCGAGAGAAGCATCTTCACGATAAAGAAACCATCGACTTTACTAAAAAGATACCGAGCGCGAGATCTGAAGATTCGAAAAAGCTGAAAACTGAAAGCTAATAATAACATAAAGAAAACTAAAGAAACACCACCAATAAAAGGGATAAAAGAAGATCTGAAAAAACAACCACCATAAAAGGAGGATTAAACTCATATATGAGATTATTTAAAATTGCAAAGAAGAAAGAAAAGAAAACGAAAGAAGTACCACCAAAACACAAACTTCAGATCTCAACACAAATGAGAAACATGAAAAGCCAAGACAAGGGAGACGGGAGGAGGGGCTGCCGCAGCTGTGAGTAGCGGCAGCCCCAACAATCTTCTATGACGGTTCCTCTCGATAAAAGAGTTATTTTAAAAATCTTAAATCATAGAGAAAAAGTTGTCTTCTAGGTCAATACACCTATTTGATGTTAAAACCATACCCATTGGCTTTCCTAAATCAAGAAAATAAGAAGTAAAGTTTTATGAATTGTTATAACCAAATTGCGTACATTGATTTGGAATAATCATAAATCAAATAATAGTTTTAAAAATATTACCAAAAAAAATTTCTGATCAAAGTAAATCAAAACTATTGGTAGGCCGGGATTGATTTGAATTCATTCCAAAACGCTATGTAAATAAATCAAAATAATACCAATATACGACTTCAATTATTGAATATAATAGGTCAAACTATACTTTTAGTCCTATATGTTTAGGATGAATTTCAATCCAACTTTTATTTTTATTTTTTGTTGCAAAGTTAGTCTTACTTATTTCTATAATTTTGCACTTTTTTGGTCATAAAGATTACATATGGTCATATTTATCTCTTTTTAGGTTTGAATATGACAAGTTCAAAGTTACATGGTACTTTTGACGAGTTATTTTTCTGTCTAACTTAGAGGTTAGTGAATAAGTTCAAATCGAGCCCCAAAAGTAAATTACTCATTTTACACTCAAACTAGGCAATTTGCTCATATTTATCTTGTTTCAACTCCAAATACGACAAGTTCAAACTTCAATCCTACAAGTTACTATTGACGAGTATTTTTTATACCAATTGAAACCATCATCAAATGAGGTCGAATTAGGGTCAAAGGTGGATTTGGAACCAAAAAGTGAAAAATTATAAAAAATTGGTCTCAAATTCACTTTCATATTTGATTTGACTTCATTTACTAATGGTTCCAACATGGTAGAACAATGAATAACTTGTATCTCCAAACATCTTATTACATTTAGACTTGAAATTAATGAGAAAGAGATATGACCAACTTTACATGTTTGACAGTGAAATAAATTACTCACTTACGAGACTTGGTTTAATCTTTGTTAGTCAGGATGCACAAGGAAAATATACCAAGAGGGGAGCGAATTGGTATTTAAAAACTTTTTCTAAGTTAAAAGCAAGTTTTAACAGAGTTCCTTAAAACAGTTACTCAAAACAATCCCTCTAATATAAATTCCTCAGAACAATTCCTTGTAATAGTTTCTTTCAGAACAAAACTTCTTAGCAATAATAAGTATGATTAAGAACACAGATATACTCAGATAAATCAAATACTTAAGCAGATCAGATATATAAACAGATTGCTAAGGAAAGAAAACTAATCCTTAACTCAAAAGATAAATGCAGAATATAAAGGAGAAAGGATAAGGAAAAAGACACAGCAGATTTATACTGGTTTAGAATAAGGTACTAGTCATCAACAAAGAACTTTCTCTTAAACCTACGTCCAGTCCCCAAACACAAAGTAAGGGATTTTATATTATTGCTGGGCAAACTAACCAAATTACAATTGGCACTCAACCACTCATGGATCACCACTAGGGTTTCACACTTTTACAGTTTTCCAAATCACAAGTCCTCACGGGTAACAAACCAGGTTCCTCACAGCAACTCCTCTTACAGTGCAACCACTCACGGATAACCACTATAGGGTTTCACAACAACCGAGGGCAGGCAACCTATTACCATTAGGAGGTATACGAACGAATCAGATTTTTCAAGAAGTATATAGAAGGGGTTTTCTCACAAAGAGAAAGGTTCACACACAAAGGTGAATGTCACAAAGACTAATCCCACAAAGGGTTCTTACAAAGAGATTTCGCACTTAGCACTTAGCAATCAGCTTGACACATAGTCTAACCACTTCATCATTTGAATTCTTCAGCTTTTATAGAGAGCAGCTTCAGCAGCTTGAATAAGAAATGTTCTTCAGCTTTGAATACTCTAACGGCTAGGAACAATAGTATCTTCAACATATTTGATTTGTCTTTAGCCTTCTTTAGAGTCTTGACTGAATTTTCATGTAGCTCATATGATAATAATGACATAAAGACGTTGAGCTTTAATCAGCATGGTCAGAATATGAAAGTTTGAAAACTTTCCTTAAGATAGTTCCTTGACCTGCGGAATAGGAGCAATTAGCAGAAATTTTTCCAAAAATAGATTTATCATTAAAAATAATCTCAATGGTCAGTTTAGACTTTCCCAATATGTATAACACAAAGTTATTGCAATTAGGCACGTTTTTCACTTGAAATAAATCAGATATAAAGATCATAGCAAAACTTAGAAAGTTTCCTAAACAGTTCCTTCAATCATAGCGATAATTAAGGAACAAGAACAATTCCCAGATTTCTTTCCTTCTTGAGATAGATTAACACATAATTACTGATTATACATTAATGTAATTCTGATTTTAATCAATCATGATCTCTTAATTATGTCGTAATAATTAAAGCAATAATCCGAGACATAAATGATTTTTCAAATTAAAACTATCTTATAATAAAAATACATCGTGAAAACCAATATTAATATATGTACCAATTAAAGAATTTTTGGAAATTATCAAAACACATATATTTAATAAATATTTATACATCGTGTTTATTTATTTATTTTATTTTCTAGCGCTTAATCAATTAAAATAAACTATACAAAATTTATCCCAACAATCTCCCCTTTTTGATAATGGCAAAAATTCGAACAAGTTTGCATATCAAAAGGTTGAGGTCTTTAGGAATCAGAGCCCAAAACAAAAACAAATAAAAGGAATCAAAAACAGAGTTTCTTGAAACTAGTCCTATGAAAAAGTTCTATATTGAAGTCCTATAAACTAATCCTATGTGATAAAACTTGAGGATTGCTCCCCCTATCAAAAACAAAATATGCACACATATAAAGAACTATCAAAGAATATGTACATAGCATATATAATAAAAACACTGTTAGAGCATATAAGTACAAAAAACATATATCTATACAGAGTATGCATATATCAGGAATAACTATCAGGATCAGTTCAAAACATATAGGATCAGAGCATAAAAGATAAAAAAAATATATAATGCATATTTAATCATATCAGACTTGATCCTTTCTCACTTAGAGAAACAAATAGCAAACTTGGTTCTTAATCTTTCTCCCCCTTTTGACATGATCAAAAAGGGTTCCTGAAGGAGGCATTAGCACAGAGCAGGTATAGGCATAATTCGCAGGAGAGATATAAAACTAAAACATTCATAACATAAGGAGCCTAAGGGCTCTCAAATACCTAGAACATTAAAACCAAGGTTCAGAGCATAAACTTAAAATATTATCCGATACAGTCATCCCAAAATGAAATTTAAACAAACTAAAAACAGAAAACATGAAAAACATGAAATGAAATGTATGAGGAATGATGTTAAGGATGGATTATGAGTGAGGATGGTTTATGGATAGAAGATGGATGGATGGATGCTTATTGTGGTCGAGGTCGGATGGTTTGTAATGGGTAGCCATAGGTTGGTAAGACTTGGGCTGTAGATGGTGAAGCTTGGGTTGTGGAGCCACGAGGTGGTGACGGTTGTGGATTGTAATAACCAGTTGTAGGAGGAGGTTGAAACTTGATAGTGATGGGTGAAGAAACCAGATCAACAATCTTCTTCACGGTCTTCTCCATGGTGGTAGCTCGCTTGGCTTCATCTTGACTATTCTTCATTGCCTTGTTGTGAGAGTCTTGAGAGGATTTGGTTAAGATAACGAGCTGTTCATTTATGTTGGTGAGCATATGGTTGACAATAGTCATCCTATCACACATAGCATCAAACTTAACTTTTATATCAGCAAGGATGGCATTAGTATCATTGAGAGCAAGAGAGACATGAGGAGTGGTGTTAGGAACTGCTATGTCGACTGCAAAAGGA
Organism: Chamaecrista fasciculata; assembly: GCA_003254925.1. Taxonomy (NCBI): domain Eukaryota; kingdom Viridiplantae; phylum Streptophyta; class Magnoliopsida; order Fabales; family Fabaceae; genus Chamaecrista; species Chamaecrista fasciculata. The sequence continues at coordinate 202,517 of QANZ01029195.1, read as the reverse complement.
GGAACTTCTTCTCAATTATCAGCGGGAGGATGAATAAGATCCTGAACGTGTTCCTTAGAGGGGTCCTGTGACTCAGTATTATTTGTTTCCTTAGAGACTTCATCATTCTCAGTAGATGAAGACTCATGGTCCTCTGGTTCAAGAGTTCCTAAATCATCTTCCTCAGCATCTTCAGAATCATCAGACACTTCAGCTTTAGGCTCAGGTGTTTCTTCTTCTTCTTCTTCTTCTTCTTCTTCTTCTTCTTCGTCGTCAAAGTCTTCTTCGGATGGAGCAAGAGTGATTGCCTTTTCTTTCCCTTTAAGAGATGACTTCTTTGGAGTGGCCATCTTATCTTTCCCTTTTCCTCTCTCAGCTTTCTTCTTCTTTTGTCGCTTGGTAGGAGGTTCATCATCCAGAGTCTCAACTTCTTCTTCTGCTACTCCTTGTTCACCAGGAATAGGAATTCCTAGGTAGTTCAATAGACTTCTCCAGTAGCTTCCTTGCGAGGATGCCTCTTCAGGAATTTCATCAGATAAATCAACTTTCATGTGCCTGGCAATACGGGTGATAAGCATACCGTAGGGAATATCCAATGTTTGTCCAGCAATAAAGGCTTTCATGTGAGACAAAATAATGAAAGGCACATCTCACACAAGATTATTCTTAATGCACCAAAGATAGAAAATCTCACGGTTATTCGGAGAGTTCTTCTTGTAGACTTTGGGAACTAGGAGCTGTGTGGCATGATGCATAACTCTTGTCTCATCATCAAGATCATCAACATGAATAGTATCGATGCTTTTCTCTGTCAGCATTTTGATCGTAGCCTTCTTTCTGAAACCCTTATATTTGATTTTGCTACTTTCAAAAATCTTCACAGTTTCTTTGTAATCTCCAAAACCCAGAACTTTCGCGATCAGCTTCTTATTAATATCACATTTGATTTCGCGCAGAAACATTTCTCCTTTTAGTCCTTTTTCCTTGAAGGTTAGATTTGCAAAGAACTCCTTGACAATGGTTGGATAAACGACTTCATCCATGTCAATTAAACATCCCAACCCAGATGCTCTTAGAATGTCAAAGCATTTCATCTTGATACTCTGAAAGAATTCTAGATCGATTGTTCGTGTAGGCAGCAGTTTCTTCGACTTGAAGATCGTACTGTAACGACTTTTTCCAGATCCTCTGAAAATCTTTTTCTTGGATTCTTCCTTCGAGGCTGTTTCAGTGGTTGCGGGTTCATGAGTCTTTCTCTTGGGTGCCATTGATGAGTTCTTGGAGGTCTTAGGGTTTGGTTTAGAGATGAATGTCGATAGCGGTTTGTGGAAAAGAGAGTGAATAAATGTCGAATGAATGCAAAGGGATATAAAAGAGGAAAGATTTGAAATTTGAAAAATTTGATTGAGGAGGGAAATAAAAACAGCGGTTAATTCCTTTTTAAAATCGTTTTAAATGCGCTAATGAGATAGTATGGGAAAACGTGCGAGACATGCGGATGAGTTATGATGTGTAAAGGAAAAACATATCACAAGCAATCTATGATAATCACACAAATTAAAAAATGAAATCACATACAATCATCTCAAAAATAAAATCACACAATCACACATATATATCATGAATTAATTAAATATCACACATGCATATTAAAAATAAATTCAGCACACATTGTCATAAAATAAAATATCACACATACAAGCAAAAATTAAACAAGCAAAATTTAAATGAATACACCGTTATTGAGCACACAGTTCTTATAAGGAACTGTTTTCAGATGTCTTCCAGCATTCCTAGCTCTCTTCTTATTCTGAAGAAGCTTTCATTTGGCAAAGGTTTTGTCAATATGTCTGCCAATTAATTTTCAGTAGGAACGAATTCTAGCTCAATGTTTACCTTGAGAACATGATCTCTTAGGAAATGATTTCTGATCTCAATGTGTTTGGTCTTTGAATGTTGTACAGGATTCCTTGAAATATTGATAGAGCTTGTGTTGTCACACTTGATAGGAACCTTCTCAAAATTTAGACCAAAATCTCTGAGTTGTTGTATCATCCATAGGATTTGTGCACAGCAACTTCCAGCAGAGATGTATTCAGCTTCAGCTGTTGATAATGCAACTGATGTTTGTTTCTTACTAAACCAGGATATCAAACAATGTCCAAGGAACTGACAAGTTCCTGAGGTACTCTTCCTGTCCAGCTTACATCCAACAAAGTCAGCATCAGAATAACCCAATAGATCACAGTTATTCTCCTTTGGATACCATAAGCCATATTTCTCAGTTCCTGCAAGGTACTTAAGAATTCTCTTCACAACTGTTAGATGAGATTCCTTAGGATCACTTTGGAATCTTGCACATAAGCACACAGAGAACATAATATCTAGTCTACTTGCAGTAAAATACAACAAAGAACCAATCATACCTCGATATACCTTTTGATCTACACTTTTACCTTGAGGATCTCTATCGAGTTTGATTGAGGAACTCATAGGAGTAGATGATTCTTTAGTAGTTGTCATTCCATATTTCTTCAGGAGTTCCTTGGTGTACTTTGTCTGAGATATGAATATGCCTTCTTTGCTTTGCTTTACTTGAAGACCAAGGAAGAAACTCATTTCTCCCATCATGCTCATCTCAAACTCATTGGTCATAACTTGTGAAAATTCCTTGCATAGAGACTCATTGGTAGAACCAAAAATAATATCATCAACATAAATCTGAACTATCAAGATATCATCTTTACTGTTCTTCACAAACAAGGTCGTATCAGTAGTTCCTTTAAGGAATCCCTGATCTGTAAGGAATCCACTTAGCCTGTCATACCAAGCTCGAGGAGCTTGTTTCAAACCATATAGAGCTTTATGCAGTTTATAAACATGATTAGGCTTATCAGCATTTTCAAAACTAGGGGGTTGATTCACATATACTAGCTCATTAATATATCCATTAAAAAATGCACTTTTCACATCCATTTGATATAGCTTGAAATCTTTATAACATGCAAATGCAAGCAGCATACGAATGGATTCTAGTCTAGCAACATGAGCAAACGTCTCATCATAATCAATACCTTCAACTTGTGAATAACCTTGCGCAACAAACCTTGTTTTGTTCCTTACCACATTTCCTTGCTCATCCAGTTTGTTCCTGAAGACCCATTTTGTTTCTATGACTGACTGGTCCTTAGGAGCTGGTACTAGGGTCCATACTTCATTTCTTTCAAACTGGTTCAACTCCTCTTGCATAGCAATGATCCAGGAGTCATCTGTCAAGGCTTCCTTGATGGCTTTGAGTTCAACTTGAGAAACAAACGCCATATGATTTATACTTCTGTTTGAGCGTGTTCTCACTCCATCGTTCAGGTATCCTATAAGGAACTGTTGTGGATAGTTCCTTGAGCCTTTCCATTCACGTGGTATTTTTCTCACTTCAAAAGTTTCTCCTTGATTAGCTTCTTGAGGAGCAGTACCTGCATCAAGGTTAGTATCAAGAGATATAGAAGGATCATTAATCTTATCAGCTTCTTGAGACTGTTCCTTGCTCGGTTCCTGATCAATCTGAGCATCAGGAATTATTTCAGAATCTAACTCTTCCTCATCTTCCTGATTTGCTTTCTTCTGAACACCAGGAATTGTTTCATCGAACACAACGTACATAGATTCTTCAATGGTTCTCTTTGCCTTGTTGTATACTCGATAAGCTTTGCTTGAGGTGGAATATCCCACAAATATTCCTTCATGAGTTCTTGAATCTAGCTTTCCAATGTCTTCCTTGTTGTTGATGAGAATGTAGCATTTACACCCAAATGCATGAAAGTAACCAATGTTTGGCTTTCTTCCTTTCCATAACTCGTATGGAGTCTTGTTCAATATTGGCCTTATGATGCAACGGTTGATGATATAAGCAGCTGTACTCACTGCTTCTGCCCAGAGGTTCTTGGCCACATCATTTTCACATAGCATAGTCCTTGCCATTTTTAGTAAGGATCTGTTCTTCCTTTCAGCTACTCCATTCTGTTGAGGAGTTCTTGGTGCAGAGAAATTATGTGTAATTCCATGTTCTTCACAGAACTCTTGGAACTTTGCATTTTCAAACTCTCTACCATGATCACTCCTTATGCTTGTAATCGGGTACCCTTTCTCATTGTGAACTTGTAAACAGAAGGTCTTGAAGGAGTCAAAACAATCACTCTTGTTAGCTAGGAAATAAACCCATGTGTACCTGGAGTAATCATCTACCAGCACATAGACATATGATTTGCCACCAATGCTTTTAGTTCTCATTGGTCCGAAGAGGTCCATATGTATGAGTTGTAGAGGCCTTGAAGTTGATACATGTGCTTTCTGCTTAAAGGAACTCCTTATCTACTTCCTGTGTTGACAAGCTTCACAAACTTGATCTCTGACATAATTCAGCTTGGGCAAGCCATTCACCAGGTTTCCTTTTGATAGCTTAGATATTTTTCCCATGCCAGCATGTCCCAATCTTCTGTGTCATAGCCATGTTTAATCCATTGTAGAGGATAGGCAATGATGTGAGGAGAGATTTGCTTCAGCAGAGGTTATGATGTAGATATTCTCCTTTTTGCTTCCTTCAAACAAGGTCTTGTCACTTCCTTTCTCAAAGATAGTGCACTTGGTTGAATTGAATACAACTTTATGTCCCTTGTCACATAGTTGACTTATGCTTAGCAGATTATGCTTAAGACCATCAACAAGATATACTTCATCAATTGATAAAGTGGATGAAATCTGCACTTTACCAATGCCAATGATTCTTCTTTTCTTGTTGTCACCAAAGGTCACTTTTCCTAAGTCCTTCATGGTAATGGACTGGAAATTCTTCAGGTTCCCTATCATGTGTCTTGAACACCCGGAGTCCAGGAACCACTTGCCTTTCCTTGCAATGGTCCTCAGGCACACCTACAGAAATAATGAAAATTGTTCAGGTACCCACAACTCCTTGGGTACTTACAGCATTAGTTCCTTTCAAGGATCCCTTAGGAACCCAGACTTGCTTAGTAACCAGGAAATGATTCCTGATCTTGCTTCTGTTATTCTGAGTGCCACAGACATAAGCCAGATGGCCTCTGTTCCTGCACTTGTAACATGTTTTGTTCACAAAAGGTCTGGATGCCTTTTTCTTTCTGTTAGGAGCTTTTCTTCCTGAGGAACTCTCAGCTTGGTCATCATCACATACAGTTCCTTCCTTTACAAAAGGTTTAGCTACCTTCTTTTTCTTATCATGTGGATCATCATTAGACCCATCATAGCCGACACCTGCCTTATCATAAAAGCAGTTTTGGGAGCCGAGCATAAGATCTAACTTCTTTCTTCCTCCAACAAAGTTCTCAAGATCCTTCCTTAGAACTCTGTTCTGGTTCTTAAGGAACTCATTCTCCTTGTTTAACTTCTCATCATCTTCTTGGCTCTTTTCTTAAGCAAGCTTTGCCTTTTCTCTCTCTTCTATAAGACTCATATTTTTTTTCTCAAGAATAATATTTTCTTTTCTCATCTCTTCAACTTCTTCTTCTTTTTCTTTCTTCAACTTCTCACATTCTTCTCTCATAGCTTCATATTCACTTTTCAACTTCTCATTTTCTTCTTCTAATTCTCTATTTTTCAACTCTAGCTCATTCTTTTCTTTTCTTTCATTTTTCAACTTCTCTTTTTGAATAAAGAAAGACTCAAGCAGTTTATAAGATTCAAACACAATCTCATCATTACTTAAATCAGCAAAGATATCAAGGTTTGATTTTACCTCGTTATCAGCAGTAGCCATGAAACAGAGGTTTGTTGTATCTGTGTCTTCATGATCTTCTTCCTCGGCCATGAGGTCCTCATCATCATCATCCCATGAGGATTCAGCTACCATTGCCTTCTTTTTTCTGAATTTCGACTTTTTGAGTAGAGGGCAATCTGGTCTTACATGTCCAGGCTTCTTACATTCATAGCATATCACTTCTTTGTCTTTCTTGAAGTTGTTGTCTTTTCTAAATGAAGGGTTCCTTGTTGGCGGAGAATTCTTCCTAAGGAACTGTGTCCTTCTCGGTTTGAAGAACTTATTAAAGCGTCTTGCTAGCAGCACCATTTCCTCTTCATCAAGGGGTTCCGCATCATCTTCATCATCACTTTCAGTGGCTTTGAGGGCGATCCCTTTACTCTTCTTGATGTTCTGTACTTTCTCAGCTAGGAAGGTTGACTCATATGTAAGTAAGTTTCCTTTGAGATCATCTATGGTCATTGACTCCAGCTTCTGACTTGACTTTCATGAAGGGCTGTCACCTTGATTTCCCAGATTGAGGATAAGCTCCTCACAATTTTTCTTACAATTTTCTCCTGCTCAAGACGTTCTCCTAAGGAATCCAGGTCATTGATGATTTTTCCGAATCTCTCAAACATCTCATCAATCTTCTCGGTTTCCTTCATCTGGAAGTTCTCATACTCTTTCATGAGTGAATCAATTTGAGACTTCCTCAGCTCGGTTGTTCCTTCTTATGTGACTTGGAGTTTGCCCCACATTTCTTTGGCAGTTTCACATCTTGATAACTTCTTGAATTCATCTGCACTCACAGCACAATAAATACAGTTAATAGCTCTACTATTGAGTGCATACCTGTTGTTGTCATTTTCATCCCATTCTTCAATATGCTTCTCAACAATCTTATCGTTCTATTTCTTTGTAATCTCAATAGGACCATTTTTGATAATCCGCCAGATTTGAGGATTGATAGATTCAGCAAAAATCTTCATGCAGTTCTTCCAGTAGGTATAGTCAGTCCCATTGAAATAAGGAGGCTTGTGCATAGAGATGCCACCAGCATAGCTGTTGTCATTGTTGTTCTGCATCTTGACTCAGGATCTTTTCTCAAGGCTATTACACCAAATCAGATGTATATAGAGACACTAATCTGATACCACTTGTTAGTCAGGATGCACAAGGAAAATATACCAAGAGGGGGGGTGAATTGGTATTTAAAAACTTTTTCTAAATTAAAAGCAAGTTTTAACAGAGTTCCTTAAAACAGTTACTCAAAACAATCCCTCTAATATAAATTCCTCAAAACAAATCCTTGTAACAGTTTCTTTTAGAACAAAACTTCTTAGCAATAATAAGTATGCTTAAGAACACAGATATACTCAGATAAAGCAAATACTTAAGCAGATCAGATATATAAACAGATTGCTAATGAAAGAAAACAAATCCTTAACTCAAAAGATAAATGCGGAATATAAAGGAGAAAGGATAAGGAAAAAGACACAACAGATTTATACTGGTTCAGAATAAGGTACTAGTCCTCAACAAAGAACTTTCTCTTAAACCTACGTCTAGTCCCCAAACACAAAGTAAGGGATTTTATATTATTGTTGGGCAAACTAACCAAATTACAATTGGCACTCAACCACTCACGAATCACCACTAGGGTTTCACACTTTTACAGTTTTCCAAATCACAAGTCCTCACGGGTAACAAACCAGGTTCCTCACAGCAACTCCTCTTACAGTGCAACCACTCACGGATAACCACTATAGGGTTTCACAACAACCGAGGGCAGGCAACCTATTACCACTAGGAGGTATACGAACGAATCAGACTTTTCAAGAAGTATATAGAAGGGGTTTTCTCACAAAGAGATAGGTTCACACACAAAGGTGAATGTCACAAAGACTAATCCCACAAAGGGTTCTCACAAAGAGATTTCGTACTTAGCACTTAGCAATCAGCTTGACACACAGTCTAACCACTTCATCATTTGAATTCTTCAGCTTTTATAGAGAGCAGCTTCAGCAGCTTGAATAGGAAATGTTCTTCAGCTTGACACACGATGTATAAATTTTGCCCCAATCATAAACACAATGTATAAATATTTATTTTATACATCGTGTTTATTTATTTATTTTATTTTCTAGGGCTTAATCAATTAAAATAAACTATATAAAATTTATCCCAACAATCTTATTTGTTGATGGTTCCAATTAAAGAGAGAAATAACTCGTAAAAAATAACATGTATAATTTTGAACTTGTCGCATTCGAATTTGAAACCGAATAGATATAATCATATTAAATCGTTTGGACAAAAAAGTGAAGAATTATAGATTAGAAATATATAAGACTAACTTTATAACAAAAAATTAGATGAAGGACTGAATTAAAATTTATCTAAAATATATAGGATAAAAGTACGATGGGGCCAACATAATAAGTTCCGAAACGGTTAACGGTTTAAAGTTGCATTCATTTGTAGATTGTAAACAAACACAATGGGGTCAGCTCATTTTTTTATTTGATCGATTGTCTATCCAAGACATTTAGTTAGGTGAGGAACATATTCAATCTTCTCGTTTGCAGGGATATCTTAATGCCACATCAGTTTTTCCTTGGTAATGATGTCATTATTGCTTCTAACAAACCAGGAATTATTCACCAGGTGAAGAAATGGGAATCTTCTAAAGGCCTCATTCAACCGGTGATTAGAGATTTGGGAATCCTTCTCCCTAATGGTTTCTCAATCAGGCGTCATTCTCTATCGGTGAAAGACTTTTTTATGTATTTTACTGCTTTGGCTCCCTTACCCTTAGTTTCGCTAGGTATGGACTTCTTTTTTTTTCGCTAGCTTTCTGTTTGTATCATAAAAAAAAAAAAGTTAGGTGAGGAACAAAGCAATTAAAATTAAAGACGAAATAAATTACTCAAACTACTCTTTTTTATTATTGTTGTTATTTTATGGGATCAGGCATGTTTGATTTAATATATAGTCAGTATTGTAAAGATATTATCTCCAAAAGATACATAAATTACAAAGCGGCACTCTGAGGATTAAATGGACTTTTTTTTGTTAAAAACAAAAATAAAAAAAATAAAATTACAATAAGTTGTCTTTCAGACGAGTGTCTTCACATGTAAATCAATTTAGTCGGTATATAAAAAAAATCTAATTATAGATATTGAGATTTGAGAGGCTCTTGAAAGTTGAAATGATTTAAGATAAATTAAATTATTTTAATACTTATAAATAAATTTAGGTAAAATGCACTTTGGTATCATGTGGTCAGGATCGAATCTTTTTTGGTACCCTGAAAGAAGAAATTTGACACTTTGGTACCCTGAGGTTTGCGCCGTTAGCACTTTGGTACCCTGTGGTTCTTTTTCATCAAGATTTAACGGAAAACTGTTAGCACTTTTGCAAAAATTACAAAATGCCCCCAAATAATTTCAAAAATGTCCCTAGATCATAATATTTGAGGACTAAAATAAAAATTATAACAAAATTTTGAGGTTAAAATTTAATTATGAAAAATATTGAAAAAAGAAAAAAAATTACAAATTAGTCATAAATCTAGAAAATAAATGTAGTTTAGTCCTAAAACTTGGTTCGGGAAGATAAACTTTACAATTTTTTTGCAAAAATTAAAGAATGCCCCCAAATAGTTTCAAAGTTTACAAAAAAAGTCCCTAGATCATGATATTTGAGAACTAAAATAAAAATTACAAAAACTTTTTGGGGTCAAAATGTAATTTTGGAAAATATAAAAAAGGAGATAATTACATATCAGTCCTAAATATGAAAAATAAATGCCAATTCAGTCCTACCCATATTCATATACAACTACTTAAAGTAAACTTGAATAATTTGAAGAATATTCCTATTAATTAATTTACAAATTAAATAATTAATATTTAGTTTCCCTAAATAATTTAATAAATTACTAAAATAATTATTTTTTATGAAATTATGATAAAACTATATTTTTTCATGCAAGTTATTCAGTAAGTTATGATAGCAAAATATAATGATCTAACTATAATATTTTATCTTTAAGTTTGTTGTGTTTTGATTTATTTTACCAAAGAGAAGGGACCTAAACGCATAAAAGAAATCTTGTTGAGGAGTGAAATATGATTTAAGCTGCAATAGAAACTAACGGATAAGATGTAATAGAAATCGACAGCTAAGATTGAGCCACATCACCACTTTTTGTTAAATCTTGACAGAAAATAATCACAGGGTACCAAAGTGCTAATGACGCAAACCTCAGGGTACTAAAGTGTCAAATTTTGTCTTTCAGAGTACCATAATGGATTCGGTCTAAATCACAGGGTACCAAAGTGCATTTTACTCATAAATTTAGTAAGTACTCTTGGTACTCCCAAAGTATAAGGTTAGATTCAGTTGTACCCCCAAAGTTTTTTTTGGATCAATTATACTCTCAAATTATGAAATTAGTTTCAATTGTACCCCAAAGATTTTTTTTTTGAGTAAATTATATCTCAAGTATTTTCTTTTTTGTATTAATTCTACTCCAAGTTTAAAGATATAATTAACTTAAATATAAAAATTAATGTTGCAATTAATCAAAAAAAAAATTGTAGAGATAAAACTTAAACTGACAACCTACTTTTTGAATATCAAGTCATTTTGCCTAAATTNATTATTATTATTATTATTATTATTATTATTATTATTATTATTATTATTATTATTATTATTTTCAGGTTAATTTTAAAAACACATCTATAGTGCAATAAATAAAATTTTTGAGGGGTCATGTCTCGTAGGTAAAATATTAAATTTGTCCCAAAACTTTATATCAACTATCAATTTTATCTTTAATCTTTTTTTAATGTCAATTTTGACTTTAATGTTTCATATTTTGATCAATTTTATCCTTTCATTTTATTTTATCCAAATATTAACGATAGAATCTACGTGGATAATGATATATATTGTAAAATTGATGAAAAAAACTCAAATTCTAACTCAGATTGAAAAAACAAGATACATCCTATGGTTAATTTATTGAAAGAAATTAATAAAATGATAAAATTGATCAAAATGTAAAATATTGGGGGATAAAATTGACAACAAAAAACCAACAAGTGTTTGGTGTAGTGGTTGGCGAATTACAACCTAAGTGAGAGGATCCATGTTCGATCCCTAGAGAGTCGACTCTTGTTGAGATCGGTCAACTGTTTCGTTCTGTAGCATAAATGATATTAGTCTTCGCTTAGATCGTTATACGGATAGGCGGGGGATACCCATGACATTAACCGAAAAAATTGATAACAAAAAATATTAAAGATAAAATTAATAATTACTATAAAATTTAGGGACGAAATTAATGATTTTGCTTACAATATATTAACTAAAACACAAGTTCCATTGAAAACATTAACTTCATTAAGTCCAACGCCTCAAGCCCTGAACAAATCCATTGGGTCCATTTTAAGTAGAACACGTGGCTTAAAAATCCTGAATTTTTAAATAGTTTTTTTATTTAAAAAATCCGAAAGACAAAAAAAGGATGGGAAAATTAATTCAAACTAATTCTGAACTCTGGCTATTTTGCAATTATACTTGTAGCAACTTCAGAGTTCCTAGTTGGCCAAAAAAAAAAAAGAAACTTCAGAGTTCATAAAAGTTGTAGTTTTGGATTGAGATACAAATATTATATTTTTTTAAAAAAATCGTAATTCATTAATTTAATTCCTTATATTATCTAAAATGTAAGTAATGACTAAAATACATTGATGTGTGGGTGTGAGTGTGTGACTTTCAAAATATAACAATCCATCCAGCAAATCAAATCATATTAATTTGTGTAATAGGTAGTTAGGAGAGTCTCTCACATATCTTGATTTGTGTAATAGGTAGGTTAGGAGAGTCTCTCACATATCTTGGCTATATCATTTTGCATTGTTCACGACTTCACGTGATAAATTCTAAATCCATAACATTTCAAATCAAATCAAATCATATTATGCAGAATCTTGTTAAACCAGCTCAGTGGATAGGGAAAGTTAATGGAACAGCTGTGAGTAGCTGAGGATTATAATAACTAAGGTAAAAAATTTATTTTGGTCCCTAATATTTACACTAAGTTTCGTTTTGGTCCTTAATATTTCCTAAGAGTTTCATCATTTTGAAGATGGTCATATCTCTCTTGTTTCGAACCCGAATACAATTAAATCATGAATACTATTTGACATTGTTTGTCAATGGTACTAATTAAATAAAGAAAGAACTCTTCCAGAGTAAAATGTAGCTCCGAGTTCATTACATTTAAACTTGAAACAAGAGAAATATAACTAAATTCATGAAACAAGTGACTGATTTTTGGGCTTGATTTCATGTTCGCTTTGACTTTGTTTGTCGATGTCTCCAATTGGCTAAAGAAAAAACTCATCAAATTTAATCCGTAACTCTAATTTAATCGTATTCGAATTTGAAACAAAAGAGATATGATCATATTCAATAGTTAGGGACTAATGATGAAACTTTTAAGAAACATTAAAAACCAAAACGAAATTAAAAAAAATATTAGAGAGCAAAAATAATAAGTAATTACTAGTTGGCAAAACCTTCCAAATAATATAGATTTGTGGGGTTTGTATTAAAAAAAATATAAGTAAATGAAAGCTTAATTCATTATATGGAGAGCCTACAACTAATGCAATTTTTTTTGGTAAACCAATTAATGCAATTTATAACTTTATTAAAGTGGAACATGAGTTACTCTAGTCAGTTTAAGCCAAAATCTTTGAGTCAATTTAGACAAAGCATAAAGGAATTGATATGCATTTTTCTTAAAGAAAATGGTAGAGTAAATTGTAAAAATGAAATGATCAATTTTTCTAAAAAAATGTGAAATTGCATATAATTTTGTTCATAAGTTTTTATTATATTTTAGAGACAGATGATTAAAAAAATCCAGAATTATATTAATAAGTAATAGATTTTATTTTTGACTTTTTAAATTTGTTTACTCCATAACCATTTTTTTAAATTATGAGGTTAGATAAGTTATGAGGAGACTATACTTTTTAAAACAAACATATTGAAAGAACAATTAAAGGTTTTTATTAGATTGATATCAGCAAAAACCCTCTCCGCTTCGTGAGAGAAAACCCTCTCCACAGTGAGAGTGCTGACCGAAAAAATCACAGCGATTAGGCTTCGTTTTTCGTCTTCCAATTTCTGCTGTTTTTCTACCTTCTTGTTCCTGATCGAGACTCAAGTTGTGTTTTTTCACTTTCTCGGCTGGGTTCGTTTTCTTAGTTGTCGTCTATCTTCTCTGGGTTTCTTTATCGCCGTCTCTCTTTTCTGAATTTTGGTTCGACGACTCCTGTTCCCACTCAAGCTCCGAATTTCTACTTTCTCGGCTGGTTCTGCAGCTTTCGTTTCCTACAATCTTGATGGTCGTCGCTCCTCTCTTCCTCATCCGCCGTTTTGTCTTGTTTTCGATGGTCGTTTCCGACGGTGTGCAAGACTTCGTCTACTGATTTGCCCTCAGTCTCCGTATTCAACCTTCTTTTCATCCGGTTATGAGGTTCTTGTTCATGTTGTCTCTTCTACCATCTGCTGTCGCTCGGCTTGGATCGCCGTTGTCTCAATGGCGGTGTCCCCCCTGTTTAAAGTAGTGTTGATAACCCCCTCCCCGTGAGGGTCCCTCTCTCTCTATGAGAGTGTTTATTTGTTTTTAAGGCTTTTGTGGCGGCGACGTTCTGGGTCAAGACTCTCAAGGCAGCGAATTTGGATTAGGCATTCCACGATGGCTTCTAGCTTCCACGGCGGCTTCCTGGTTTGGCTTTGGGTTGGTCGTGGTTTTTTTCGTTCTCTTCCATGGCGTCGTTTCATCTTTATCATTTTATTATTGTTGCTTTTATTCTGTTTATGTCTTTTTTAAGAACAACTATTGGGGTTGCTTGTTGTCTTAACTTTTTTTTGTTTTTAGATGATTGTAGCTTTAGTTTGATCCCTAGATCCGTCAACTTGGCTGCTGATTGTCTTGTCAATTTGTCTGAAATGAGGATGGATCCTTTTGGATGGGTTGTAAACCCTCACCTTCGTCAGTTGATATCCTGTCTAGTGTTGTTGTTTATGCTAGGGAAGAGTTGACTTTTTCTGTTTTGTTTTCGTTTGTATTGTGTTGACTTTGCCTTATTTTTGAATAAATTATGTTTCAGGCAAAAAAAAAAGTTTTTATTATATATAATTTTGAGACAATTAGTTAGATAATATCATAATTAAGAAAGAGGTACATTCCGAATATTATATAAGATTCTAAATTATAAAATATATTAAACGGTTTTAACTATTCAATTATGTGAATCATTACGAGCTAGGAAGCATGGACACTGATACGGATACGGGACACGACACGGACACGGACACAGCGACACGTTAGACTCTCAAAATTACGCGACACGACAGGGCATATATTTATATNCAAATTTTGTTGCTTAAATAAAATAAAAAAAGAGTGATAGTTTTATGAAATCAATTTTAATATGAATCTCAATAATACCAAAACCATTCGAGTTTATATAAAATAATTTTGTTTCATTTTATTAGATTTTTTATTCTAATACTATTTATTAGTTTTTTTAAAATTTAATTAATATGGTTGATAAATGATAAATATAATCTAAAAAATAAAGTTTCCAAAATTGATAAGTATTTTTAATATTTTATCATTTATTATTTTATTTAATCCAAATACAAGAATTCATTATTTTCTAAAATTAAATTAAAAAAAGAACTTTCAAATATTATTGGTGCTAGTTATTTTTTATAACGTGAAGTCAATTAAAGAATTTGGCAAAAAAAAAAAAGTCAATTAAAGACAAAAAGTAACGCAGTTGGTGAGTTGTAAAAGCCATTAGTCAACCCTTATATTAATCTGGCAAAAGTACACATTTCGTCCCCAAACTTTACACTTGCTGTCAATTTCATCCCAATCTTTTTTCGCTGTCAATTTCGTCCCCAATCTTTCACATTTTTGTCAATTTTATCCTTTGCTCTTACTTTAATCAAATATTAACGACATAATCTATGTGGCTAACGATATATAATATAAAATTTATAGAAAAAGAAACTCAAATCCTAACTCAGATTGAAAATCAGGATACAGTCTATCGTTAATTTATTAAAAGAAGTTAATAAAAGGATAAAATTAATAAAAATATGAAAGATTGAGGACGAAATTAACAATAAATGTAAAGTTTAGAGACCAAAGAGTGCTTTTTGCCTTTTGCCTATTAATCTTATATTCCCTTCCCACGCTTGTTTCTTCAATCTATTTTACCCTGACTTTCTATAATTCGTATATATGTAATTTATTTAATTTCTCATCCACAAATAACCCTTTCCTTATTTTCAATTAGATTTCATGAAAGTGATGGGAAGGACATCCAAAATAATTAAGAAACGTCTTTTAAAAAAAAAAAAAAACAATTGTTCAGCATGCATGTAGTTTAAAATGTTTCATTTAATGATTTTTTAATTTTTATATATAACTCGATCTTATATGTTGGGGTGTTTAATGTGTTGGATTAATCCACACTTTGCTAAAACCACGGAATTTGTAAGTTGTTATTGGTTAATTAGTTATGTGTTTTAGAATTTCATAAAAAAAAAAAGTTACGTGTTTTAGGATACAATAAAGTTGAACATCCTTATTTTATTTTTTTTTGTTAAGAAAAGTGATAGTAAGGGAGGCACTCGCAAGTACTACCGGGCAGGGCGCCAGTAGCATGTTGGGGAGACCAACAGAGGCCAACCCAAAGGATTATTTTTTTTGTTAACTCATTTTTGCGCACCCCTAGTAACAACAACTACTCAACTAGTCCTTGGGCGCTAGAGATCTTCCTAGGGAGGGATGTCCACGAATGGGATTAGATATCTTCAGGGGGATTCAAACCCTTGCCCATGATGAGGCAAAAATTTTCGTCTGGATCCTTAATCACTTGTGCCAACCCATGTTGGCTAAACATCCTTATTTTGGTCCTAACTATTTCTGTCATATTTATTTTTAGTTAATTATATTTCATTTGTTTCAATGACATATTTAATATTATTAGTCAAAATACTTGTGGGACTCTTAAATCTAACAAAATGGGTTCATAACTTCATATCTCATAATGTAATAAATTTAGATTTGGACCCTATTGTACGAAGTGCCAACATTTAATGTCTAAAAATATTTTAAAAATAGTTGTTTCTATCAATTTTACATTATATATCATTAGTCATATAGATTTTGTCGTTAATATTTTGCTAAAGTAAGAGAAAAATATAAAATTGACCAAAATGTGAAACATTAGAGAGAAAATTGATTGCAAAAATAAATTGAGGATGCAATTGACAGATAGTGTAAAGTTTGAAGACAAAAATGATAATTTTGCCTATATATTTCAAATAAAGAGATTGATGGTTTATTTAACCACCATCTCTTTTATTCATTATTATTCTACGTTATTTTTTTTTAGCTCAAATTGTATTTTTTTTGTTTCATACTTTTTGTTTTGGTCTCAATTGAGTTCTGTATATTTTTTTTTACTTTTGATCTCATATTTTCTGGTCGATACAGAATTGGGACCAAATCTACAACAAAAAAGATATAAGACTAATTTTACACTTGAGTAAAAGATATGAGACCAAAAGTTTAATTAAATTAAGATCTAAGTAAAAGATATAATATTAAAAGAACACTTTGGCTAATTTTTTATTTTGATCTTATTGGCATATAATACATAATTTTAAAGATTTGTAATTAAAAACATTTTTTAAATTACAAATAATAGTATAGATATGCAATATTGATATGTAAAAGTGACTTCATGATTTTACTAACTGATACAATATAAATTTATCAGCTTTAAGTGTGATGTACAAATTTCTCACTCAATGAGCAAAGATGCATTTCAATTTTTGAAGTCTTTTATATTTTATGTGTGATGTTCTTAATTATATTATAAAAACAACTTTAATTGAATATACTTTTTTTAATTAATAATGTATTATATTATTATGAGAGTTCATGGTGGGTTTCATGATTCAACACATCACTTACAATTTATAAAACTAGAAGTTGCCATTAGTTTAAATTATCACTCATCATTTCAACACCCTTCACTCCAAAGATTGCAGAGAGCACTATTGAAGTTTTTAGGACAGGTGAAATTCAACTTCTTAATTTGGTGCTCAGAAAAAAGGGTAAAATCAAAATCCCATCATCATTAATTCTTACTTCATGAAAATCCATACCTACTTGTCACGCTAAGCCAAAAACACAGATCTAAATAGGAATTTTCCTTCTGCATCTCAGCATTCACACTTTCAAATCCACCTTCTAAAGTAAAGTTAAATATGAACATTATATTTGAGTTCTATATAAGTTTAACCAAGGCATTATTCCATTAAACCTCTGTCCTGTCTTCCTTTCTGTCCACTCTTCAAACCAACACACACACACACACTATATATATATATATAAATACACAAAAACACACATATATTACAATTTACAACCCAGAAAAAATTAACACTAAAGTTACATACTTTCAAGTATCAACATGATGTCAAAGGAAGAATTCATCAGATCCAATATTCTTTTCTTCCTCTTCTTCTCATTGATCAATTTGGTTATTTCTTCTCCTCCAGAAGACCCCATCAAGTGTTCTTCTCCACAAAACACAAGCTGCACAATCACAAACTCTTATGGGATTTTCCCAGACAGAGCCACATGTTCTGCCTCACAAGTTCTTTACCCAACTTCAGAGGAAGAACTTGTATCAATCATTGCTTCAGCAACAAAAAACAGAGTCAAAATGAAAGCAGCCACACGTTTCTCTCACAGTATCCCAAAACTAGTGTGCCCAGATGGCCAAAATGGGTGGCTCATAAGCACAAAGTACATGAACCAGATAGTGAAGATTGATGTGGAAGCTAAGGAAATGGTGGTTCAAAGTGGTGTGACATTGAAGCAATTGATCAATGAGGCTGCAAAGGCAGGGTTAGCCTTACCATATGGACCATATTGGTGGGGTTTGACCATTGGGGGGCTTATGGGGACAGGGGCTCATGGAAGCTCATTATGGGGGAAAGGAAGTTCAGTTCATGATTATGTGGTTGAGGTTAGGATTGTGGTGCCTGCAGGTCCTGAAAATGGGTTTGCTAAGGTTTTGATTCTCAAGGATGGAGATGAAGATCTCAATGCTGTGAGAGTTTCACTTGGGGTGCTTGGAGTTCTTTCCCAGGTATGTGAATTTTCTTTTCATTCTTTTCTTTATTGGGATAATGAAAATAATTCTAATTAAGGACCTTGAACCCTGTAATTAATCTAGCAAGATTTGAAACATATATACATTCCTTTTTTTTTTGGTAACATTAAGTTTAAGAGGTGTAAATACTAGTATCCCACCAGGCACTGGCTTAAGGATTACTTTCCGACTTCTTTGAAACTTTACGAGAGAAAATTATACATTATCTATCAAATAAGACCTTCACATTGATCAAGATGATTCAAATCATTGCCCTTATGGGGTAAGAACCTGAACCTTAATCAACTGTGTTACTCCTTATTGACTATATACATTCCTTTTTAGAGATTGTACATCACTTCAAATAGGATATGGTAGAGTAATTTAAGGTAAAGTGCTTGGGTAAATTTCTTTTTAGAAAAAAGTTTAGATGAATTGAGTCCTCGTGAAGATTAGAACATATCTCTCAATTTAATGAACACTTATAGACTTATTTATAAATTGTCTACTAAGAGGATTTTCATATCGACAATGAAAATAGAAGTCACGATTTTATGAGTTACAAGCTAATTCTTTATTAAATAGACCAACTGTTATTTTACACAAAGAAAAAATAAATTTCCTCAGAAAAATTTTAAAATATAATACACTTCATATTGTTGAAGATCCATATTCAAATTTCTTACCACTTGGCTTGATCACCTTGGTGTTTTTTTTTAATAATTTTTTTGTATGCCAAATGCCAATGACATTTTCTTTTTTCCGAAAAGTGGTTTTTGAGACAACGTTAGCTCTAGGCTTTATTTTTTTTTTTTTTGGCCAGAGCTCTAGGCTTCATTGAGTTATTTAGATTCTATACAATCCAAATATGCACATAGTTTTAATTAGTTGCATTTAAGAAGATGCTTGATTTAATCTAGCACCCAACTTTTCTGACTTGTAATGTGATTAAGTAACTTCAAGAGACAACGAGGGTCAATTAAAAATTAGATATTGATTTGTAGGTTTCAGACACTTATAAGGACATTCTTCTTTTGTTTTTAATTATGTCAAAATCTTCCTTGAGTTTTATTGAATTCACAGTCCTATTTGGTTTATATATAATTAGGAAAATAAAAACTTATATAAAATCCTATATATGTACATAATTTGTTTTTTACTAAAAAAAAAAACTTAAAATGTAGCATTGTATACTGATTGGGACTATTGAGAGTTTGAAAACTAAAATTGAAGAGTTATACATGTGAGTTTTGTAAATTTGAATTAGCTAGATGACTCTTGAGAAAAATAATCACCAAAAGGGCAACAAGTATAAATTGAAGAGAGTGAATAAAAAAAAGGGCACATATAATGTGGTGGGCTTGTGATAATGATAATGATGAAGTATCATTAGAAGAAAGAGATCCAACCACAAGAAGACAATCAATAATCTAATTTGGTAAGTGGAGACAATTAGCATAATACAATGCTTTGAGTCACTTCTGAGCTTGGGATTTATAAATGCCATATGGTAGCAAACATCTATACTATTATATGAACTCTATAATTTAGAATTACATAATAACTAATTAATGTATATTTGTATAGTGGATGGACAATTGTCGGAGAATAACCTAAATATTTAATATGGCCACTCACCTCTTTCTGCCTTTCTGCCTAAACAATTTTCTGCTAACCCATCCTCTCACTCGCGACCTTTGTTCCTCTCACTCCCTCTCACGAGTTAGGCTATGTTTGAAAGTTTTAGTGAGGATGGAGAGGAGAAGACATTAATGGACACTATCGGAGTGGAGAGGATATTAATGGACTGAGTAGATATGTTGTTTGGAAGTTTTTAATGAGGAAAGAAATGAACACATGATAATCTTGTACTAATTTAATATATTTTATCCCTAAATTTGAAATAATTCTATACATTTTGGGGTGTAATTGTCTTAAAAAATCATGAGGGTATAATTGTTTTAAAAAATTTTAAAGTTGTCCACCCATCATTGGCTCCCCAATTTAGAGTGCCAACAAAAATTAAATTTTGGGATGCCAAGGAAGCACCCCTTGTCCATTCCTCTCCTCCTTCAAAAAAATCCAAACAACAATTTTTAATCTTTTGTCCCTTCCACTCCTCTCCAATCTCCCCTTGACACTTCATCCAAAGGGTTTGGGCAAAAGAGAAATGAGGGCATGGGTTGGGTTATAGTAGGATGGGTTTGGATTTGGGTGAGCCGTAGAGAAATTACCACAATATTCTTAATTGAAAAGGTAACATGGTATTTAACATATCAAAACTAATATAATACTAACGGAAGTGGTCTTAGTGAGCAGAGTTAAAAACTTAGAGTGTCTTTGTCGAGTTTTAAAACTCAAAAATATTATATGCCCTTAACCTAAAACTGAGAGGATGTATATACAATTTACCTTAATTTTGTGTATAAAATTTTATACGGTTGATATTTTCATCTATTAAATTAACCCCATTCAAAGAATTTATATCAAACTCTACCTAACTTTGATATATAATATAAAATTTTTAAAAGAAAAAATTAAATCTTGATTCAAATTAAAAATTATGTGAAATTTATTGTTAATTTATTAGATGAAATTAGGATGAAAGATAAAATCAATCAAAATATAAAATTTTAGAAACAAAATCGATAGTACAAAAACTTTAAAAACAAAATCAAAGAATGATGCAAAACTTGCCTGTTTGATTCCCATCTTTAGAAACACTTTTTTAAAATTGTTCTTAAACCTATTTTTAAAAATAGATTTTCAAAAAACAAAAAAAAAATCTGTTTAGTAAACTAATTTTATTAGAGGATGAACTTCATAAAATTTTACAAAAATCACATAATGCTCCCAAATAGTTTAAAAATTTATAAAAATGTCCATGGGTCATAATAATTGAGGACTAAAATAAAAAATATAAAAATTTTTGGGATCAAAATGTAATTTCAAAAATATTGGAAAAAGGGTAGAATTACATATTAGACTTAAATTTGGAAAACTAATGCAGTTTAATCATACAAAACTGTACGTTTAGTGGAAGCAAGATGAACTTTACAAATTTTTGCAAAAATTACAGAATGCTCCCAAATATTTTCAAAATTTACAAAAATGTCCCTAGATCATGATATTTAGGACTAAAATGAAAATTATAAAAAAAATTTGGGGTCAAAATATAATTTTGAAAAAATATGTGAAAAGGTGGAAATTTCACATCAGTCCAGAATCTGAAACATGGATGCAATTTAATCCTAGATCTGAATAAGGAAACACTTGTAAAATATCACAGATATGCCACCGCTTATTTTATAAAAACTGAGTTCAAAACAAGTTTTAATAGTTCTTTACTTTTATATTTTAAAAACAGATTTCAGTTTTTTTGTTTTAAAAATCAAATTTTAAAAAATAGATTATCAAACAAGTTTTTTTGTCTTTCTATTTTTAAAAACAAAATACCTGTTTTGAAAGAATAAAATCAAATAGGCCCTTGGATACTAAAAAGACAGTTTCACCTTTACATACATGGATTTGCAATATAAGAAATGACATATGACAACTCGTTTGAGTGTTGTCAAAGGAAAAAGATTTCATGTTGGTAATCATATTGTTGCATACTTGTAATCAATCATATTACATGAATTCTTCCATTTTATTGCAGATTACTCTAAAATTAGAACCCATGTTCAAGCGGTCAATAAGGTATGTGGCAAAAAGTGATTCGGATTTGGGAGACCAAGTGGGTATTTTTGGACACCAACATGAGTTCGCAGACATAACGTGGTACCCATCCCAACACAAAGCATTGTATCGTGTTGATGATCGTGTGGCCATTAATGTTCCTGGGAATGGTCTCTATGATTTCATCCC
The DNA here is from genome assembly GCA_003254925.1 of Chamaecrista fasciculata. Taxonomy (NCBI): domain Eukaryota; kingdom Viridiplantae; phylum Streptophyta; class Magnoliopsida; order Fabales; family Fabaceae; genus Chamaecrista; species Chamaecrista fasciculata. The sequence goes on along the minus strand of QANZ01029195.1, from coordinate 180,623 downwards.
ATTTCGTCCCACTCCTTCTGTTGAATTGGCTCTCCTTAGAGCAACTGAGGATGTTGAAGAATCTACTAGTGATGCTGATGGAAAGTGCTTGCTTGCAAAGACTACCACGAACACCCTTGTTCTTGCTGCTTATGGACTCACTAATAACGGTACACACATTTCTATCACACTTTAGAAGATTCAAAATCCATAAATTAGAATATTTTAGAGGAGGTATCAATATCCAAATTAAAAAGAGATTAAGTATATGAAAATTTTAACCTTCCATTCTTTTCCCTTCTCATCTCCCCTAACTTCTTCCCTTCGCTTGGCCTCCTAAATCTTAGTTGCCAAAAATATCCCAAAAGTTCAATATATAGAGTAAATACACTTTAATTGTTTCTGTTTTTAGGAATTAACTTTTAAAGACAAAAGGGCTAAAATATATTGACTACACAATTTTCAGATACTAAAATCTATAAACTGAATTTTCAAGATCGATATAAGCTCATGTATCTTTTAAGTTTTAAGTACCAACTAAATAGGAATAAATGCCCACCTTTCATTCTCTTCATTATTGCAATACTCTTGAGTGAGAATATGCTTGTTGCTTGATCTGCAATCCTAAAGTTGAAAACTTGATTTAATCCTTAAAATTTTAGTTTACAAATTTCAATCTCTAAAATTTGTAATACATTTTAATCCCTTAACTGGATGAATAACTTTTCTTGTGTAAGAATGCTTAATGCTGTTTGATACATGATCCGGATTAAAGCTTCAAACTTGATCCAATATGTTGAACTTGCAGGCATAATCTTCACAGGGTACCCTGTGATAGGGTTTCAGAATCGGTTACAAGCATCTGGGACATGTCTAGACAGCCCCATGGATTCAAAGTTCACAGCTTGTGCTTGGGACTCAAGGGTGAAAGGTGAGTTCTTTCACCAAACCACATTCAGCATTGCCTTCTCAGTTGCAAAAGACTTCATTCAAGATGTCCAAAAGCTTGTTGAACTAGAGCCAAAATCACTATGTGGTGTTGAACAATACAATGGAATCCTCATGCGCTATGTGAAGGCCTCAAGTGCCTACTTAGGGAAACAAGAAGATGCAATAGATTTTGACATCACATATTATAGAAGCAAGGACCCCATGAATCCAAGGCTCTATGAAGACATTCTTGAAGAGATTGAACAAATGGGGATGTTCAAATATGGAGGATTACCTCATTGGGGAAAGAATAGGAATTTGGCATTTGATAAAGTTGTCACAAAGTATAGAAATGCAGGGAAGTTTTTGAAGGTGAAACAGAGGTTTGACCCACAAGGGCTTTTTTCTAGTGAGTGGACTGATCAAGTTCTTGGATTGAAACAAGGGTTGATGATAGAGAAAGATGGTTGTGCATTGGAAGGATTGTGCATATGCTCACAGGATAGCCATTGTTCACCAAGTAAAGGATACTTTTGTAGACCAGGTAGGGTTTATAAGGAAGCTAGAGTTTGTGCTCGTTTGAAATCTAATGGAAAGTGAGTCACAGAGTGAGATTGATCTTGGTGATGATGGGGATGCTATCTTAAGTAATTACATAGGATGAAACTGGTTCAATTTTTACTATAATATATATACATGTCTGATAGAAATGGATACTGATGAGTGTGTAAAGAAATATGGATTGATAATAAAATAAATTATATGTTATGTTTATTTTTTAGCATCATAGAAAGCAGAGGATGTTGTTGATTTCAAGTTTTAAAATTGATGTGGTTAAACATGATACTAAAGAGAAATGTACTTTAGAAGGCAATTATATTTCAAATGGGTGAGATTACACTTTAGAAGGAAAAATTATATTTCAAATGAAGTTTTAGCACACTTGTAACTTTAATAATAATTAAACAAATTTATCATTCGTAGTGTTAAACCAATAGTTAATATTAGCCTAAAACCTAGTCATAGGTTGTATTTAGAGGTTGCTAGGATCAACTTTTGGGTAAATTACACTTTGATATGGATCGGTTTCACTTTGGTATCATGTTCTTTCGAAAGTGACATTTTAATACCTTGTTCTATTCGTTGTTAGTACTTTGGTACCCAAAATTTTTTTTCCGTTACTTTTTTACGGAAAAAAACACGTGTAGGTCATGTGCATGCATGGTCAAAAACACAAATTCATCATTCTAACTTAGATTTCACAATTTTGCCACCAAAAACACGATTTAATATGTATTTGAAGGTTAAGAATTTCATGTTTTCTTAGGTCAAATCGTTATATTTGAGTTTAGGAGGGTGAATTTTATGATTTTGACCATGTATGTGATTTGCACATGCTTTTTGTTGTAAAAAAGTAACGGAAAAAGAGTTTTGGGTATCAAATTGCTAAGGACGAGTAGAATAGGGTACTAAAATGTCACTTTTAAAAAAACAGAGTACCAAAGTGGAATCGGTCCATACCTTTTAGAGAGTATCAAAGTGTAATTTACCCTAAATTTTGTATGAATTCGTTGTTTTTGTAATAGCAGCAAAGTAAGATTAATTGGCCAAAAAAAGTAAGATTAAGTATTTTTATTTAATAAAATTTGTTTTTTGTTTCTTTGGCAAAAGTATTAATTTTGTCACCAAATTTTACATTAACTGTCAATTTTATCCTCAATCTTTTTTTACTGTCAATTTCGCCCCAATATTTCACATTTTGGTCAATTTTATCCTTTGCTCTTACTTTAGCCAAATATTATTGACAAAATTTACCCGACTAATGATATATAATGTAAAACTGATAGAAAAAGAAACTAAATCCTAACTCAAATTGAAAAACATAATGTAATTTGTCGATATTTATTGAAAGAAATTAGTATTGACTAAAATATGAAATATTAAGAACGAAATTGACAACAGAATAAGATTGAGAACGAAATTAGTATGCCTTTTTCTTATTATTGTCAACATATTCAATGGCAACATTAAGAAGATTTTGCATGTTCTTCTAAAATTACATAACGGAAATACAAATATAATAAGATTAGAGATAACACATCTCTATAAATACATATCTATCAGAAAATTTAAAACTCAAACACTTCATAGATATGAAAATGACTCTTTATTAAGAGAAACAACACATATATCAACTCTCTTTAAGAGTTAAGTTATTAAAGACTTATGTATTAATCATATCTGAACAGTTAGAGTTTGTTTTGATTGAGGATAATGAGAGAGAAGGAAGGGAGAGGTTTGAAACCTCTTTCCCTGTTTGGAAACAAGGAGATTGGAGGGGAAGAGAATGAGGGATTAGCAATTAATCCCTCTTCCTTCTCTTTCCTTCACAAATTACACTCCAAATAAAGGGAAGATCTTCCCTCCTCTCCCCCTCCAATCTCTTCTCTCCCCTCCCCCTCCATCAATCCAAACAAACCCTTAAAGACTTAAAGCATTGATAATTAAATTTTCAACAAAAAAAAAAAAAATACCTCAATCATAATATAAGAGATGACAATTCCCAAAATTAAATATAGGAGAGGAGAACTCTTAAAATTTCATTTTGGTCTTCAAACTATGAATTAAGTTTTATCTTGGTCCTAGCATTATTTTTTGTTTCATTTTGGTCCTCAAATTTTTATATTTATTCTATTTTGGTCCCCAAAACGTGATTTCATTGATTGTTCGCCATTATTTATAACCTGGACAATTGAGATAAACCATTGCTCTCTTATATGTATCTTAAGTTAACAAAGAGAAGAACAAAAGTTTCATTCTTAGTCACAAATTGGAGATAAAAATCAATTACAAATTTATCTCTAATTTGTGAATAATAATGAAATTTTTTTTCACTTTTTGTCAAATCTCTTATTATGAAATCATATTTCTAGGACCAAAATAGAATAAAAAATAATTTTAGAACCAAAATAAAACTTACCCCATAATTTGAAGATGAAAAATGAGTATTTGAGCTTACTTTAATTGTTGGACTCAAATATGTTAATCCAGTCTAATTTGCTTTTGGGCTAGACATATGGTAGTCCATTCACCCTTTCTTAGTCGTATCAAAATTCTCATTTGGGCCTTTCTAGACATCTTACTTATTGGGCGGAAATGTCAATGGAACTTATCACATACAACATCATTAGTCAAAAATCAATGGATTAATTTTCTAATTCCCAAAAAAATGATTGGAAATCTTTGAGTTTGACCTAATTTTTTTTAAACTTTATTTATTTTTAAGAAATAGTCTTCTCCAAGTTTCAATTTCTCCGTTTTTTAACTACCCTCTCAAATAATGCTTGTAACTTTTGATTAATTAATTAAAGCGATGGAATGAAAAAAAAACTAATAAAAATTAACAAATAAGGATGAGTCCTATAAAGTATAATAATTTTGGTGTAATTTCACTTGATATCCAATTATCCACTATTAATATTACAACATACACTATTAATTTTTTTCTAATTTTTGTTTTTTGTTTTTATAATTGAACAAATTAGATCTTTAGTCTCTCAAAATGTATCGGTGATTTTATTCGGATCTAATTTTAGTTGTATTATTTTCTTACGAAAGTCATTCCAACACTAAATTGTCTTGAATTTAAATATTTATGGTGAAAAGTGTTTGATTTATAATTAAATATATGAAGAAGTTTATGACATTTACATTTAAAAAAAGTACTACTTTTCTAATATACATGAAGTTTGATTTCAAACATTATTTACAACACTAAGATTAGTGATGATTTTTATCTTACAAATATCTTTCACATAAAATCAGTTAAGCTTTTATTTAATTTCTTTAGTTTAACAATGTTTATATATTATTTTTTATATATTATACATTTGAATTTTTTGAATGATTATGAATTTCTTTTATTGTTTTTTGAAAAAAAAGAAAATAACAATGTTTATATATTATTTTTTATATATTATACATTTGAATTTTATGAATGATTATGAATTTATTTTATAGTTTTTCAAAAAAAAAAGAAAAAAATTACAACATCACCCTGATATATTTCTTAATAAAGGAAATGAAAATCAGAAAAAGTAAAAAAAATGATTTAATTTAGGAAAAAAGAAAAGAACAATTAGGTCTGTAACGTGGCAGAGCTGTATTAGAGTGACCCCAAAGAGAATCGCAGTGAAAACGGTGGCTGAGTATACTCTTCTTCTTCTCTTTCTCGATTTGGGGCTTCTTCGGAAGAAAAAAAGGAGGTTTCTTTCTCTCTGGGTTCGCCGGAAATCTCACCCTTCCTTCCTTCCTCTCGATTTACTACTTAAAGCCATAAAAATCCCACTAAGAAGCAAATCTCAAAATCCCCCAATTTATACTACTGGTATGCCTTTTCCTTTATATATATTCTCCTCCATATGCCTCCTTTTCTTTCATTTATTCGGGGTGGTGGGAAGGGCACCTCTCAAATTTTGTCCCAGGACTTGTCCCCTTATACTTTGGATTCACTTCTAGGCTTTCTCATAACTGAATTTGACCCCATGTAGCGAAAATAGATGTATTCTTTTTGGTATGTTACTTTTACCGGTTCTGGTTCTCTATATTGCATTCTATTATCTTTTGTTTCTCTGATATTTATATATTCCTCGATTGTTTATGGGTTCTTCATTGGTTTTCCCCCCTTCTTGTTGTTTCCCTTTTCCCAGTTGGATTCAAGGGTTTTATTGTTTACTTTCTAATGTTTTCTATCTGGCAGATTTGTGTTTCTGATGGATAATCGTTTCTTGTTTACCTCACTTAGCTAGGCATACGGGTTATTTATAGCTTTGTTTAATGTCAGTTCCAATAGTTTTACTTTTGCTTTTGCACTTCATTGATTTTTCTGTAAATTTGGCTGTGAGCATTTGGTGGTGTGGAAGTTGGGTGTAACAATTTGAGTTATATAGTTACTATTTGGGATTGGAGTTTTTTAGTCGTCTTCTTCTTCTTCTTTGGTTGTCTCTGTAAGCATTTCTGACCATATCGTCTCCAGTCATAGTTTCATGAATTGCTTCTCACCTTATGACATATATTTTCAGTTTTTCATCTCTGAATTTGGTGGCTTACATTTTTTATTGTCCACTAGTGTCAATATGTCAACCATGTAAGCATTCCATGGATGATAGAATTTTCTCTATTATTGTGTGAACCTGCAGGCACTCAGTTGTTGATGACAAAGTCCATTTCCTGAGTCAATCATGTCGGATGGTGCTGAAATTGATGAGCGTGTGGACTTTGACGAGGAAAACTACATGGAAGAGATGGATGATGAAGCTGAAGAACAAATATATGATGATGGAGATGGAGGCGGCGACGAAAATGCTGAAGGGAATGTTGACGAACATGAATATGAAGATTCAGCAGCAGAAACTTGTGACAAAGACCAATATCCTGAAGGAGATGGGAGTGATATTGTGGCTGAAGCTGCAGAGGATGAACAGAAGCCATCTTCCATTGATGAAGATGAGAGGGAGAAGCATGAAGAACTTCTTGCCCTTCCTCCCCATGGTTCTGAAGTCTTCATTGGTGGACTCCCTCGGGATACATGCGAAGATGATTTAAGAGAATTGTGTGAGCCAATGGGTGATATTCTTGAGGTCAGAACCTTGGCATGATGTGTTCATTGATATTAATAATTTTATGATCTTGGCAAGTGGAAGAGTCGCCAGTAAGAATTTGATCTTGTTGTTACTTTGCAGGTGAGAATTATGAAAGATAGGGACACCGGAGAAGTCAAGGGTTATGCTTTTGTGGCATTTAAAACCAAGGAGGTTGCACAGAAGGCCATCGAAGAGTTACATAGCAAGGAATTTAAGGTATTCATGCTGGTTATTCAAAAATCATATCGTCCTTAGTAATTATGAAATTTCCTATTCAATTGTTTGCCATGGGTCGTCTATTGATGGTTTATTTATTTATTTTGTGACATCAGGGTAAAACTTTAAGGTGTTCAGTGTCTGAAACAAAACACAGATTATTTATTGGTAATGTTCCAAAAAACTGGACAGAGGATGAGTTTAGGAAAGTCATTGAGGGAGTTGGTCCTGGAGTTGAGAATATTGAGCTAATAAAGGTGCAATCTTGAACTAATTTATGCTATTAGCTAATATCACCTTGTTTTTAAGGCCTGCCTTTTTAGTACCATTCTATATTGTTTATTTCAGGACCCTCAAAATGCAAGCAGGAATCGAGGATTTGCTTTTGTTCTGTATTACAATAATGCTTGTGCTGATTATTCACGCAAGAAGATGACAAATTCACATTTTAAGCTGGATGGTAATACCCCCACAGTCACATGGGCAGATCCTAAGAACTCACCTGATCATGCTTCCTCACAGGTAATTCTTTTTCTGATGATTGAACATTGTTATTAAAATTCGTCACCTATCATATACATTTAGTGTTTGATATGATATATATCATAGTTATGAAATTGCAATATGAATTGCGAAATGGGTGGTATGATTTACCTATCATGATATACATCTTAGTGTCTTATATGAAATACACTACAGCTGGTATGGGATGAGTATTTCAATGAGAATAAGGCTGGGAAATAGAGAAAATTTAAGGAGATAAGAATGGTGGCCAAGCTTTGGGGGGAGGGTGAATCTCACTGCAGGCTAAATCTTAGTCGGATTTGAAAGGTTTAAACTCCATCTTTCTTGCTAGTATATACCAGGGCACTTCATTTTGGTGTTCTGAGTTACTTAAACAAACAAATAAATAAAGGGTCAGATGCTTTGGGTTGTAAAGTTGACTCATTAACAACCCTAGGTAGCTTCATGAAACAATAGTTCAGAGGTTTAACAGAATCATCTGATATTCTATTTCCAGCACAATTGGACAATTTCTGCAATTCGATCCATGATTCCTATCAACTTCCAATTACTCCAGTGAGAGATGTGAATTGGATTGTACTGGATTCGGATTGTGTGATTTCCTTTACTTTGATATGTATAGTTAAGGATCTGTGCCTTTCTTCTAACACCCTGCTTTCTATTGTCCTTTCTCTTCTCCTACTGCACAGCCCAAGCCCTTGAAAATGAAATTTATTTTTTTAATTCTGAAACAGATCAGCAACTAAGAAAGTTCTTCTAGTCAGGTGTTATGCTTTTCTGAGTTTTATTTTTTGATCTCGAGTAAATAGATCTTCTTATACAGTGTATTACCCTTCAATAGACCAAACATTAGGTAAAGAATATGAATACTTTAGAATGACACCTTGCTGATATGATTTAAAGATGAACTTTAATCTACACAAACTTGTATGAAGTATATGCAAAACATAAATAAACTACTACTATTTTTTTTTTCATAAATAAGGGTCAATTATAAGTTGGAATGTGTAATGTGTTTCCCGACATTTTTTTCGTGGATTTTGATATTGGAGATAAAAATTGTAACCAGAAGGGTTCTCTGTTTTATGTTTGATTTCTTTTTACTGGAAGTTAGAGATACTTGATTACTTTTTACTTGAGGGGATGTTTTAAGGATTTTTTTCTATGGAACCAAAGATTTATGGTATTATAGACTTGGGGTGATGTGCTCAATTGACTGCGGCAGTTTCGGATAATGAGGGAAGATTAGGCGCATAATTGAGATATGAATTTCAGTTATAATTAGTCTCTAGCATCATTTACAGTTACATCCAGTGATATGTCTGACTTATCAGTTGTGAAGAGTGTGTTTTATTGGAAATTGGGAAGGTGTGGCTCATTTAATGTTTGGTTTTTCTATGATATTTAATGCGGACCATCTTTTATGAACCATCTCAAGTCTCCTTTCTCTCTTTTTGTTTTCCCTTTTGTTTTGGGCTGATTGTATTGATGAAATTACTATAATTGAGACTTTTATAGAATACTGGTTTTCTTAAGAAAGATATTGCTGGAACTATTGACAGCTGTTGAAAGTTTCTTAGATGTTGACCCGTTGTCCATGGTGTTGTCAGTTGTGTTCACTGTGGAACTTGATATTGTGCTACTTCAGATAAAATGACTCAAATATTTTGGTTTAATAATCAGTAAATTTGTTTAGATCCTTCCTTGTTCAACACTTCATTATATGAGCTTGCATAGGATGTCTGTAGACAATGATTGTGCCTAAGGAAGGTAAACATTTTTAGGAGGAAAAGAAGCATGTGAAGGAGAGTAATAATTTCTTTAGACTACATAATTGTATTATATTAATTTGACAGCTAAAGGAATATGAATGCATTGACCATGTGATGATGCAGAACACTAATGACCACATGAACCTAAGGAAAAAACCAAATACAGTAATAAAAGTTATGAAACCCAGTAATTCTCTTTGTTCAATATCATAATACTTTGTATCTTAAACTTGACTAAGATAATAAATACTTTTCATTTGGGTATATTGCCTAGAAATGTTTCTGGGGAGCATATATATCTATCTTTTCTGCGTTTATGAACAGAATAATGATTTATTGTAAATGACCCAGTGGAACTCAACCTAGACAAATTTGGTTTGGTTGACCTGTTTTGTTTTATTGGTTTGGGTCCTTTCTGTACCCTAATGAGCTGTTCAATAAGTTTTCTCTTAATTCTTACACTAAAACATTTCATCAACACTTCTGCCTGCGATAAAAAATTGTTTTAATTCACTATAATTAAAGTGAAAAGAATGTCTGCAAAGTGAGATTTAAGTGAAAAGAGGGGGTAGCCAGCAAAGGAAAAAGCTGATTTTCCAATCGTCACAATCCAAAGTTGATGCAGAACAGAATGCACTGAATAGAAAATCAAACTGAGATATATTTGAACTCCATAAAGGGCTTCTCAGTTTATAGTTATACATTGAACTCCTAAGAACTTACAACTAAAATATTGCTCAGAGAAAAAAAAACAACAATCAAAGCTTTTTCCCACTAGGTAGGGTCGGCTATATGGATCAATTGGTGCCAACGTGTTCTATTTTTACTCATTTTTACAATTAGGTTATTAGTAGATAAGTTTTTCTGAATAGTTTCTCCAATAGTTATCTTTAGTCTTTTCCTTCCTCAGATTAATGGGCTATTGCACATTTGGTTCACTCTATGTACTAGAGCCTCCAGGAGCCTTTCTTTGTACATGCCCAAACCACCTAAGACATGTTTCAACCAACTATATTGCTCAAAGCCTCAGAAAATGTAAGAAAAATGAATATAAAAACCCCACAAATAAAATTCAGACTTCAGAGACCCACCAACAATTTAAAGCAAGAAATTCATCATTTTCATTATCAAATTAAAAAAAAAAACACAAAAAAGAAAAATATGCCTAGGGGAATTGCAAAATTGCACAAGATAAGAAATTAAAGGGGGTTTTTTTGTCAATGTTTATAGTTGAATCTTAAATTAGGGGAGTTTCTTACATTTTAGCCCAAGAAAAAAAAAATCTATAGGAAGCCGTGCTAGATGACTTCAGTCATGCTCAAGGATGAGAGACACTAGAGACTGCACGAGAGAGTGACATGGATAAGTAACAAGCTATTGATACTACTGTACCATTCAACTTCTATTAATATAGGTTGATAAGTGATTAATCTATTACTGATAACAATATCAAAGTGTGGTGGTATAAATGTATGACCAGTTTTTTTTGGGTTTAGTGCAAATCTCAGCCTTTCATCCAACCTAAACCAATTTCTTTCTATCCGATGTATTCATATCAGCATAAGTGTAGGTGTTGTGAATATATTTATGGCAAACTGTGGATGTGGATGGAGAATTTAACACAATGGCTAATTCTAATTTTCCTGTGATTTTCTAATGCCTCTGTTTTCTTTTGAAATATGTTTTTGCCATACTAAGTCATAATTACCTAATGTTGCTAACTAAGAGTTAGTTGATGTATTATGTGCTAACTGTTTTTGGCTTATTCAGGTTAAAGCTCTTTATGTGAAGAACATACCTGAGAATACTACTACTGAACAACTGAAGGAAATGTTCCGTCGCCATGGGGAAGTAACAAAAGTGGTCATGCCTCCTGGCAAAGCAGGAGGAAAACGCGACTTTGGTTTCATTCATTTTGCTGAGAGGTCAAGTGCATTGAAGGCTGTTAAAGAGACAGAAAAATATGAAATAGATGGTACCTTTTCTAGACAGTAGTACTGTATATGTGCATTTCTTCTCTATGCAAGTCTGACTAATGATTTCTTAGGCTAGTGGAGTTGAGTTGATAAAGTAACAAGTCAACCCGACTTATTTGAATTGAATTTTGATTTGAGGTTGAGGAAAAGAATCTTCAAATTATAAAATAGTCTTATTTGTTAATCCATGTAACTATTGTATATGTTCATTATGTTTACTTATATATGCTTAATGGATTTAAACTGCAGGCCAACCCTTGGAAGTTGTTCTCGCGAAGCCTCAAGCCGAGAAGAAACCTGATGGAGGTTATGCCTACAATCCCGGGCTTCATCCACATCCTGGGTATGGTGGCTTCTCAGGAAGTCTATATGGTTCAGTACGGACCGGATATGGCATGACTCCTGGTTACCAACAGGTATTTACTGACTTAGAACTATGTAAGATTGATATCTTTGCTGCTTGATTCATTTCGTTTTCTAATCTGTTCGCAATTGGTGGATCTTGCATATATGAACAGCCAATGATATATGGTAGGGGTCCAATGCCGGCAGGAATGCAGATGGTCCCTATGGTTTTACCAGATGGTCGCATTGGCTATGTCCTGTAAGTCATTACAAGTCGGGAAGATGATTTATTTTCAAGTAAATATATAAATTAGCCCTTGAAAGTACATGTGTTAACTCAATCCCTGAAAGTTTAGTTTATAGTATACTCTTTAGTCTTTTAAAGTCGTGAAGCTAATACAACTGAGTCCTTTTGTCCTTGTAAATTAGTCCCTAAAATTAGGCTTAAGGGACTAAATTTTATTGTCTCCACCACTTTCAAGGACTAAAGTGTGTAAACTAGTTTTTTAAGAGTTGAGTTATCAACTCATTCTGGGATCAAATTGTTTGTCCACTCTTTTTTTTTTCTCTGATTTCATCATATATAATAAAACCTTAATTTTTCATGTAATTGGGGCTTTCTTCAGTCAACAGCCTGGTGCACAGATGCCAGCTCCTCCCCGACCCCCCCGCAGAATTGATCGGAAGAATGGTCCGAGTGGTGGCCAGCCAGGGCGAGGAGGCGGAGGCAGCGCCAATGACGAGGGCAATCGCAATAGAAGGTATCGACCTTATTAGTGGAAGGCAACCTTGGTGGCATTTGGTTGGTGGTTGAGGGCTTCTTGGGGACCAGAGAGACCAGTTTGCCAGATGCCTTGAGAAAATCCCCATTGCTAAAGTGGGAAATAAGAAGAAAAAAAATATTAAAAGAAAGTTAAGGATTAGAAACAGTGGTGTTATGTTAGGTTATTATGTGGTGTTTACACTTTACTTTTATACAGTTCTTAGCTGCATCGTAATTCCTAGTCTTCTCTGCTCTAATGCTTATTGTGTATTTCCATTTTTAACCAGTTGAAGATGAAGTTTGGTTTCAGTAACTTGTGATTTATCACTCAATTTTTTGTTTAATGCGCAACTCAATATAACCTGTCTTGTTATAAAAACAAACTTATATTATTTAGAAGTGTTTCCTGTTAGTCCTATGTTGTTTTGGCCAAAAGTTTTTTTTTTTTTTCCTATCTTGAGAATTGCTCCGGTTGTAACTTGTATGACATTATTGTGTCTCAGCTACAAATGAGATTTACTATGGCTTTCTTTTAAAACAGTTTCCTTCGATATGGTAGTATGATATTTCGGTGTGAAATTAATACAAGAAACTTGGATTTTTAATCCCGAAATTACGTAAAGAGAAAATGCTTGACCCACCAAAATTGATTCTATTTTTAATTTGAAAATTTACTTGTTAAACTTGGACAATTAAAAGACTAAACCTTAAAATTAAAAATAATAAAGTTAATAAAGTTAAATTTGGTTTCATATTTTTTCTCATTACCCAATTTGGTCTCATATTTTTTTTTATATTTTTTGTCTCATGTCTTTAGGTCAGGTCTTAATTTGGTCTCATATTTTTTTGTTGCAGATTTGGTCATATATTTTTGGGTTAATTGCACAATAGGTCCTATGTCTTTGAATCAAGTTTAGAAGTAGTCTCATATTTTTACAAAAGGACCAACTAATAGTTGATTTTTTTTGTAAAGATATAAGACTAAAATTAAGACCTTTTGCAAAGAACCAAAATTACAACGAAAAAAGATACAAACTCAAATTGAGAACCGAGTATAAGACCAAATTTACACATTGACTTTTTAATAATGATAAGCATCAAAGGGTCTTAGTTGCCAAGCTTAAAGAAATATAAATGATGATTTGGAGCAAATTAGTGTGATGATATGATATGATTATGACAAAATTAAAGCAATTATTTACATAAAATCGGGATAGGAGGATTAGATGATTTGAGAAAGTTCCCGAAGACGCTTCTCCAATTCATCCAATTGATCTCCCCACTCATTCTTGACACATAGTGGACGAACATTCTCAATCTCATGGTCGACGACCACACCATTATCTTCCCTGTGACTCCTCGCAGAGGATAACTCCTCTTCTCCCCTCTTCTTCCTCTTCTCCTTCATCTTCTCCTTTCGAGCACTCGCTCTCTGCAACGCCCTAAGTACATCGGAGCCGCTAATCGGACTTCCGTCGCCTTCTCGCTCTCGCCGTCGTGGATTCGATCGAACGGCGGCGCTGGAGACGATTGCGCGACCTAATTCGCCGGTTCGGCGGTCCGTGACGGCGTCGCTTTCTGAGACGGAGACGGCGGTGGGATTATTGGGTTTGGAGATGGGAAGAATTGAGCGGGAAGGGTATGGTGGAGCGAGGAGGAAGAAGGAAGAAGAAGAGGAAGACCACATAGTGTTTTCTAATTTGTGGTTCGTTTTTTCTGCTTCCTGGCTTCTTTTTAAAATTGAACCTTTTTTTCTTTTTTTTTTTTTTTTGCCAAAGTCCTATTTTGGTCCCTCTTCCAAATAGGTCCCCCAGTTATTTTTTGTNGGTAAATTCACTTAAAATCTTAATTTACTTCATTTTCTTATGTTTTGATCCTATTATAAAAAGAAAAGGACCTTAATATAAGAAAATAAAACTTTTGGGGATGAAAGTTTATTTTTCCTCTTTTTTTAACGGAAAAATGGATAGAAAACGTTAGAGGGACCAACTTTTTCAAGTTTTGCATAACTGGGGGACCAATATGAAAAAAAAAATAACTGGGGGACCTATTTGGAACAAGGAGCATAACTGGGGGACCAAAATAGGACTTTGGCCTTTTTTTTTATTTTCTATTGTTTTCCAATTTTCATATTCAATATTTATTTATTTCGCACTTTCTACCAAAGAAAAAATATTTATTCCGCACTTGATTTTTATCAATTTATTTACCACAATGGAAAGTTAATCATTTTTAGGGAAATTACATTTTGGTACTCTGTTCTATGGATCGATTTTATTTTGGCACCATGTTTTTTCGAAAGTGATATTTGAATATCTCTTGTTCTTTGCATTATTAACACTTTGGTACTCAAAATTATTTTCTTTGTTAAGTTTTTCCAGCAAAATCGCATGTGACCATTATATGCACAGTAAAAACACTTAAATGTTTATTTTCCTCTTATTTTTTTCGATTTAGATGCTAAAACAATAAAAAAAAATCGTGAAAAAACACTGAGATTCAAATTAAGAGAATTTTGGAGTGTTTTAACGTTTGAAATTTGAATCGTGAAAGATGGGAGGAAAATGAACATTTGGGTGTTTTTATTATGCATGTGATGTTCACGTGCGGCTTTACCGTCAAAACTTAACAAAATAATAAATTTAGGTATCAAAGTATTAACGGTGCAAATAATATGTTATCAAAATGTCACTTTTGAAAGAACGGGATACCAAAGTAAAATCGATCCATAGAACAAAATATCAAAGTGTAATTTATCCTTTTCTTAAAGAAAAAACTTTAAAGCATAGTTCAAAAATTCAAATTGATCATCGAATTGGTTAAAGGTTTAGGTCATTAGCTCACCAGTTTAACTGTTAGTTTTTTTTTGATGATTTAAAACAGACTAATACAGGATAGAGATAAAGTCATAATTATACAAATCATGCGAAGAAAGATAATTAGAAAGAAAAGAAACCAAATGTTTTGTTGATGAACCAAACTTAAAGCATCGAAAATTTGAAGTTTGGAGCAGGCGGACGCAATCTTGTTGCAGCTTATGGAGGTGAGAAGGAGAACGAGATTTGGTACAGATAGCTTGTGCAACTCCAAAAGATGATGTTATGATTGAGAGTCGTTGTTGAAGAGAGTGAGCTACCTGGATAAGTGTTTGACGAAGAATCCAGAGACCACCAGCAAGTTTAAATCGCTTGTCTGAAGTAAAGTGGATCTGAATATTTTTAATGATAGTATCCTGCATAAAAACGGAAATATAGAAGAACCTGGATTTTGATTTTGATAAAAAAAAAAAAGAAGAATTATTGAACCAGGAAAGTTTAACAAATTTCCATTATCCTCGGAGAGAGGATTTGGTTTTTTATGATGATCAGGAGGAACTGGTAACAAAGTGTGTCGAGGGAACTTTTCTCTTGCCTTGGCATTGATATGGTAGTTATGAACTGCTTGATCAATCGTTGATGAAGGATGAATTTCATTTTTTCCAAAAATCTTCTTGTTGCGAGAAAACCAAATTTCATAGAGGATAAAAACAGCGAGGTGACTATTACTAAGGATCACACTTGGATCAGAAGGATGTGGAAAAGGCTCATGTTGAGTTAGCCAGTCATATAACCATGATTTAATAGAGTGTGTAGGAATCAAATCTGAACGAATTTGAAGAGGAGACCCGAACCAAACTACCCGTGCAAAAGAGCACTGGAAGAAAAGATGTTGTAAGGATTCAGATTCTCTCGAATCACAGAGAGGACACTCTTGAGAAATTGGCACATGATGATGATGAAGGATGCTTCGTGTAGGGAGTGCATCATTAAAAAACTTCCAAAGAAAAACAATTAATCGCATTGGAATTTTCTGTTTCCAAAGATGTTTCCAATCCTGACCGGGACCATTGAACCTACTACCAGGGGATAGTTGTTCAAATAGGATATTGTAACCTTTAGCTGTCGTATAATTGCTAGAGCTATCTGTTGTCCAAATATACTAATCTGGGACATTACATTTGGATAACGGAATAGCAAGAATACGAGAGGCTACGTGTGGTGGGAAATTATTAAAAATCATAGAACAATTCCATTCCAAAGTATTAGGAGATTTAAGATCACATGGGGCTGTAGTCGTGGCATCTGGTAAGGAGTGAGACGACCACCAAAAAGGCGAAGATGAACGAATAAACTGACCATTGCCAATACGCCACCAAAGAAATTGAGTTATTAAATTACGGGAGTTAAGAACTGACTTCCAAACCCATGAAGGTTGGGTTGTGATCTTTGGATTGGATTAAATATCATTGTGGAAATACTTGGCTGTAACCCATTGAGATAAAAGTGAATCCGGTTTAGCATAAAAATTCCAGCAGTGTTTAGCAAGTAACGCAGTGTTTGTAAGATTTGCAGAGCAAAGACCCAAACCACCCATTTGTTTGGGCGAGAAAGTGCTCGATTGAGGAGTAAGATGAATCGACGGTTTATCATTTTTAAAACCCCAAATGAAATTCGTGGTAATAGCATCAATCTGAGTAGTATACTTTTTGGGGAAGGCTAGTGCAGAGAAGTGATTAAAAGGTGTTGATTGAAGCACGAAATGAGCTAAAGTAATCCCAGCAGCTTGTGAAAGAAGTCGACCTTTCCAATGACTAAGTTTGGAACGAAACTTGTCCACCATTTCTTGAAATACTTCCTTTTTATTATGATGAAAATCAATCTTGACCCCGAAATACTTTCCTAGTCTATTGGTGTAACAAACTCCAAGATTTGCAGAAATTAAATCCTTAAATTCTCTAGGAGTGTTTGGACTGAAGAGTAATTCTGACTTGTTTGCCCTGCTAGATATCCATATCTTTGTAGAGTAGAATTGACTGAATTGAAAGCTTCAGGGGTTGCTTTGAAGAAAAGGATTGTGTCATCCGCATACATTAAATGATTAATAGTAGGACCTCGATGCGCAAATTGAATCCCAGCAATTTCCTTAGAATCTTGTAAATGTTGAAGCATGGAAGATAACACATTAGAACAAATCAAGAAGAGATAAGGCGAGAGAGGATCACCCTATCGAAAACCGCATCTTGGGGAAAAATGAGTCACTTTTTGTCCATTAAGCAATAAAGAATAACGAACTGTTGAAACACATTGCATAATGAGCAGAATCCAATGCGGTGGAAAATTCATACGTTGCAAAACTGCTTGTAAAAACTCCCATGAGATTCAATCATAGGCCTTATGGATGTCAATCTTGAAAGCACACCAGTTAGACTTACATTTCTTAGCTTTGTGAATAAAAGTGAGTAATCCGGAAGCCAAGAAAATGTTGTCTTGTATAGATCTTCCTTTAATAAAACCATTTTGGTAAGGAGAAATGAGGTCTTGCATTAAAGGCTGGAGACGATTGACCATGACTTTGGAAATTATTTTATACACCACATTACACAGACCAATGGGCCTATAATCTTTGAAAGTCAATGGAGTGGGAATCTTAGAAAGAAGTGTAATATATGTCTCATTGAAAGATTTAAGAAGGTACCCACGGTTGAAAAAGGAGAGACACATATTAATTACGTCATCTTTAATGGTAGGCCAAAACGTCTGAAAGAAAAAAGCAGGAAGCCCGTCAGGGCCAGGGGCTTTATCTGGACTCATTTGAAATAAGGCAGCTTCAATCTCGAAGACATTAAACGGAGCATTGAGGCTTTGTAAATGTGATTCAGACAACATAGGAAGATGAATATTTTGAATTTGATCCAAAACAGAAAGATAAGAGTCATTATGGGGAGGAGTGTAGACATTCTGGTAATATGATAAGGCTAAAGACTCTAGGGCTGAGTAGTCAATGATCCAATTACCAGAATCATCTTGTAACTTGGTAATTATATTATTGATTCTGCGTTTTTTGACAGTTGCATGAAAATATTTAGTATTATGGTCACCATTAAGCAACCATAATTGATGAGCACGTTGAGCCCAAAATAATTCTTCTTGATGAAGGAGATTTTCCAATTGGCTACGCACATCCTTTTTATAAACAACTTGATCATTTAGTTATTAGATATAGCTAAAATATTCAAATAAAATAATATATATTATACTCATATATAATACTAAATAAAAATTAAATTATAAATATTATAAGTTTTTTTTTTTTTAAAATTATATTATTTAAGTCAAAGTTTAATTATTATCATAGAATAATATTAAGCTTTATTATAATAAAGAAATTTAAATATGAATTTGAAATAGACATAGATTAAAGAGTATAGTTATATACTATATAATAATTGGAAATGTACTTAAAAAGGTTAGAATTATATATTCGTATTTACATTTTTAATAATATACAGAAATCTATTATAAAAATATATGTTAAAATTAATTTACACACCTTCTAAGTTCCAATAAAAATCCTAATAAAAAATGTTCTAATAATAATAATAATACATATATAAATTTTTAATGATTCTAATTCATATAAATATATATATATATATATTTATCATAAAGTATATTTTTTTTATTCTTATCATAAAGTGTATTATATTCAAAATTTTATTTAAATATTATTTTCTTAATTTATGACTCTATACGCGTGCCTATTCACTATTCAGAATTCTAACTTCCTAACTACCACCAACCCTCTTTCTTTTTCCTCCATCAATTTCTTATGTTTATTTTTCATGCTTATCATTTCCCATCTTCCAAGGATGGAGTGTGTGATGGTGGTGAAGGATAAAGTTGTAATGAAGCATGGAGGACAAAGGATGAAGATGAAGTGATTAAGAAAAGATGAAATGTGAGTGTGAGGAAGAGTGAATGAGTGAGTGCGGCAAAGGTGAGGAAAATTGAAAAATGAGGGAATTAGGTGTAGAGTTAAGAATATTTTTTATTTAATATAAATATATATAATATTTAATTAAAATGTTAATATGGTTCGGTTGATTTTTTATGTTCAAATCCTACCAATCGGTTTTCATAATTTTCCATCATATTCAATCGATTATGTAATTGGTTTTGATCGGTTTAGATTAGACTATAACCATTGGCTTTGGATCGGATTGGATCTAAGCCGCCTTATTGGATAACGATTGGCCTTGGCTCTTACTTATAGATTTTGCAAAAGACAACATAATAAGGAGTTGTCTGCACTGAAATTCAACAAGTAATCTAATATTTGAAGGTGTGATTGACTTGCGAGCAATAAAAACCTTTTCATTGATGAATTTATGAGATGTAATTACTCTCTCAATGACACGATCACTAAGACGTGATCCAATGAGTTAGGTGTCATTACACAATCTCAATTATTTGTTTATATTACAAAGTAACATTATTGGATTGAGAAAAAAAAAACTCGTCAAGAGTAATTTAATTTGTAGCTCCAATTTCGTTATATTCAAACTTGAAATGAGATAGACCAAATTCATGAAATAAGTGACTTAATTTTTAGCCCAATTTTATACGTGATTTGACCTCGTTTGCTTATGGCTCCAACTGGACAAAGAAAGAATTCATCAAGTTTAACCTGTAGCTCTGATTTTATCGCGTTATGGTCGAAACGAGAGAGATATGACCACATTGAATAGTGAGGGAACAATTATGAAACTTTTAGGAAACATTTAAAATCAAAACAGAACAAAAAAAACCTTTGAGACCAAAATGAAATTTAGGGTAAATATTTGAAACCAAAATAGGATTTTGGCCTTATAAAAATTAAAATCAGAATAAAAAATAGCAGTCGATATCATCAATTTTGGAGGTAGCCAGAGTTGTGGAAGAGCCTTATTGCAGTTCAAGGAAGCAAACGACCCAAAACCACATGAATGTATCTCAGATTCTTCGTCCACATCTAACTAATACATGCAAAACTCCAACAATTTTGGACTCCATGGACCATCATAAGTACACATGTCATTCATCTAGCTACGTAATTTATACATCTCCTATTGCCTTCTTCTTTAATGTTCTCACTTCTCATCACTTCTTCTACAAATAATACAAAAACCTACTGATATTTTTTGGATTACTCCATTGTCTTTTTCAGCTTCACTTCTACTCTTCTAGAATTACTTATTTCATTTACACATATTTAAATTCTTAAATGAATTTAAATGCATTGATTGAAGGATGAAAGAGGCCTTGAATTGAAACAAGCTAGCAACTTTCTTCGCATTATTTAACACTTTACACTTCCATTTCCTCCCTATCACTCAAAATTAAAGTCTCAAATGGTCACTAAGAAGAGTTGGTCTAATTAGTAAATGGTTTGGTATCATTTAAACAGGATTTCGTGTTCGAGATTTTATGAATATAAGTATCACTATTATGAGACTCTTCTACTATAGTCAAGTGTACGACGTAAGTCAAATCTATATTAGTTGAGACAAAGTCTAATATATCGGACCGACAACCAAAAATAGAAGTGTCAAATTGTCTTGTGAGCTGTGAAGTCAGTGTCTTTCTCTTTCCCAGCCTTGTCGGAGCATCACAAAAAAAGCAATGGCCTACATTTTGAGTAATGTCTATTCCCTTTCAACATTAATTATACTTTAAAAAAAAATTAACCACTCTGTTTTTGAAACAGAGATTTTGAATCATTAAAGAATCCACAAGAGATAAGAGGATCACGATGAGATTTGCAAAACGTGAAATTTGTGCAAAAAGGTCCCAATTATTCTCTATTGTCAAGTGCATTATTAATTTACAAGTGGTATTGTTTCCTCTTTCTGCACTCTCCCTTCTTCCTCATTTTATCTCATGTCAAACCAAAACGAAAATGCGACTACTATTGATAAAAATTTGAGTTGCTTTTTGAGTAGTTTCATTTTCTGTCTACAATCAACAAGTTTTTGACATGTGAACTTAACTACCATTACGTTTAGCAAGTTGTTAGAATAAGATATACCATGATCGAGGGCTCCACCCTCCAAGTTGTCTAATTAATATCGAGTAAATTCATGATTTTATTTTTAAAAATAAAAATATAATCAATTTAATTCATGATACTTTAACAAAGTTTTAATAAATTTTAATAATATTATATTTAATAATTGATGTTAATCACTTTTATTAATCACTAAAGGTCAAATGGACGTCATTTTAGGCCTAAATGTATATTCTAATGTTCATTTAGGTTCTTTATGTTTCGGAATGTTCAAATTGATCTTAAATGTTGACAAAATATTTCATTTTGATCCCAAATTATGAATTTGGTCATATTTCTCTTGTATCTCATTTCAATAAGTTCAAAAGATTTATTAAGAATAACTCGTAACTCGAAATTCATTACATTTGAACTTAAAACGAGAGAGAAATAATTAATTTCACGTGTTTGACCGTGAAACGAGTGGTCTACTTTTGGGACTGATTTGATCTTGTTTTCTAACGGCTTTAATTGGATAGAGAAAGTACTATTTGAAAACAATACATAACTTGGAACTCGTTACATTCGAACTTGAAACGAGATAAATATGATCATATTCAAAAGTTTAGGACCAAACTAAAATATTTTTCCAATATTTAAGACTAGTTTGAACATTTTGAAACTAATAAAACTAAAATGAATATTAAAACATACATTTAGGACTAAAATGACTCTTTGACCTAATTTTAACTCTATTTTTAAAAATTAAATTAAAAAAATTATGGTCTTTTAAAACTAAATTATTAAATTAATCATTAACAATTTTAGAAGCTACCTTCTTTTCTAATCACAACACCAATAATCATGATTCATCACTCTTAAATCTTAACACCCATATAAATATAATAATTAACAATTTTTAAACCAAAAAAAAAAAACAAACAAACGTTAACACCCACGTGTAATTCCACCTCCAATACGACCATCCCACGTGTCAATGAGCTCACGCCGTGGGTACCTTCACAGGATACCTATCCACCGAATCATCCCACGGATTCCCTCTCCAGTCATAATCCCCCATTGAAACGCACCGTATCGCCTTCCACACCGCACTGTTACACTTAAAACCCGACCCGAATGCAATTTGCCATACCCGATCCCCTTTTCCGACCCGACCCTTTGCTTCTGTATACGCCAATTCATACCACAGCGAAGAACTCGACGTATTCCCAAATCTATGAAGCGTCATTCTCGATGGTTCCATATGCCACTCGCTTAATATCAGATTCTTCTGTAATTCATCAAGCACAGCCCTTCCTCCTGCGTGAATGCAAAAATGCTCAAACGCTTTTTTGAAATCTGGAATATAGGGTTTCGTTTTTGTTTTCAGAATCTTCCGACGAACTAGGGAGACGAAGAATTTGAATTGCTCGGATAACGGTAACACCACTGGGCCTAGTGTTGTTATGTTGGTTTTTAAAGCGTCTCCGGCGACGGCCATGAGTTCTCTGGCGAGTGAAACTCCGATTGTTCCTTTTTCGTCTTCTCTTTGGTACACGCAGTTGAAGCTTTTCGGGTCGGATCCTTTGTGGGTTCGGACTGTGTGAAGGAGTTCGTACTTTGATCGGTGGCGATCGGAGGATTTGTTGGAGAGGAGTACGGCGGCGCCGCCCATTCGGAAGATGCAATTGCAGAGGAGCATGGATCGGTCGTTTCCGAAGTACCAATTTAGGGTAATGTTTTCTGTGCTTACGACAATGGCGTAGGAATTAGGGTTTGCTTTTAAAAGATCTTTTGCTAAATCGATTGAGATTAATCCCGCGCTGCACCCCATTCCGCCGAGATTGTAGCTTTTGATGTTCGTTCTGAGCTTGTAATGGTTCACAATCATGGCGGAAAGTGATGGAGTTGGATTAAACAAACTGCAATTCACGATTAGTATATCAATGTCTCTAGGTTCAACCCCTGTTTTCTGAAACAGAGCATCTAAAGCTCCAAACATAACCGATTCCGCTTCGGACCGGGCTTCCTTCATGTTCAAATTCGGCGGTCTAGACGTAATCCCGGTCGGGAGATACGTCTCGTCGCCTAAACCGGCCCGGGTCGATACTCGTCGTTGAAACTGAAGCGTTTCTTCTTCAAACCCACCACTTTCTTCAGTCATGTTTAAGAACGACTCCACTGATATTTTCCGGTCTGGACCGGGTTTGTAGCAGGAGAAGTCGACGAGGTAGACCGGTCTGGACCGGGTGGCCCAGTATACACCGAAGAGGAAGAGGAGGATTGAAAAGCCGGCGAGGCGGGTCGCGGCGTGGAGGCCGTCGAGCTCGAACTGAACCGGGCGGTTCGACCAGAGTTTTGGGAGGCGGTCGAGGTTTAGACCGGTGAGGGAAATGAAAAGAGGAAGAATGAAAACGAACATGAGAATTGTAGCAGCGTTACATGAGTAGCCATAGCCTAATTTGACGTATTTGAGCTTGACGGAGTTTAGGAAATCCGGCAGCCGGCGCCGGATTCTAATGACGGCGGAGGATGAATCCTTGAAGTCCATCTCAGCCGTTAATCTCTCCTTATCCATGTCTATGTTACTCATTTTCTTTCTCTCTCTCTGTTTTTCTGATTTCTTGCTCTGTTTTCTGTGAGTGTGTCTTTGAGTGTATAAGTATGTGTGTGTGTGTTTCTTTTTCTTGTCTTGTGGTGTGATTGATTGCTTCTTTGTGTATATAGTGATTTTCAAAGGGGTGGGTTTGCTTTGGTTTATAAAGCAGACTTGAGTTTTTAGGAAGCTGAACTACATTTGCCTACTACTCCCATCAAACAACCAACCCCTTCTATAAAATATATATGGGAGGAAACCTATTATTTGGTCCCTCCTTCTTCACTGTTTCAACTATTTGGTCCCTTCATTTTTGAAATAGACCATTTGGTCCTTCAAAAATTAGAAATGTCAACTCGTTAGTTCTTATAGCTTATCTCCGCTACTAATAGTGATGACCTGACCGTTAAGTGCACATGTAACACGTTAAAAGCCACATATTTAACTATTTGGGACCACCTAGAGTTTGAGATTTGAGAATTATTCAATAGTTTATGCCTTCTGGAAGCTTAACGTGTAATACAAATATTTTCGATCTGACTCAATTTTAGGCTGATTAAATTGTGTTTATTGGTCCGGTTTGGCTAGTTTAGGTGATTAGAATGCCAAAGTGACATTTAACGGTGCTATGTAAGCATTTAAAGTCTGATAGTTGACGATTATAATAAATGAGGGACTAAATAGTTGACATTTTTTTTTGAAGGACCAAATAGTCTATTTCAAAAATGCAGGGACTAAATAGTTGACATTTTTATTTTTTGAAGGAGCAAATAGTCTATTTCAAAATGCAGGGACTAAATAGTTGAAACTGTGAAAAAAGATAGACCAAATAATAAGTTTCCTCTATATATAGACTCTCGTCACTCTAACTAATATATCTAAATTTACCAACAAGACCCAACATTAGATAGATAGAATTTCTCAAATATGATGTCTTGAATTCCAACCAAGTTGTACATATAAAAAAGAACTTTATTAGTAAAAAGAAAATTTATTTTAATAATCTATCTTAGAAAGATTAGTATTTAACTTTCAATTGAGAGATAATGTGACTTTCGTTCTTACAAAACAATATATTTAAATATTTTTTATTTATAAAAGTAAGTTTTTCAGACATTTTGTGATATTATATATATATTAACATTTTTTTTTTGGTGATGGATATGTAAATAGCATAATTCATTGGAAGCAAGCTAAGAGAAGACGTTAAAACAAGTTATTAGAACACATGGAAGTAGGACATAAACCACAAGAAAGCTAAAATCAATCAATCATCCATGAATTAATGGCAAAAAGTAGTTTCAAGAAGGGATATATAGATATATAGCTCAACCACTTCCGGAAACCCACATGCATGGAACAAGGATTATTATTCAAAACGTACAAGAATTCAAACAAGTTTTAATAATTAAATATACAATAATGGCCCAATTAAATTTGATCTTCGCTTTTGCTTTTGTATCATAGCTTTGGTTGATTCGTGGGAGAAGAGACTAATAATAAGAGAGATGTTAGATAACTTTGTGATCATAATAATTAAATTAAACTTTGAGAAGGTGGGTTTTGCTTTACTTGACCATTTTAATTTCCATATACATATATATGCTTGGGAAATGGAAACAAGGTAGGGTTCTTATTTAATTTCTTAGAGATTCACACGCAAAATGAAAATGAAAATAAAAAAGTGGGGGTGGTCATGAAAATAAATTAAAAAAGTAGTTGGGGGTGCATGCAAATTAAAAGAGAAGAGAGAAAGGGAAAGATCAGAGAAATTCGGAGGAAAATGAAGAGAGGACGGTGGTCGTTGGTGGCTAGCCTTCATGAAACAATTAATGGTCTTATGCTTACATGTCATATCCTCAACCTCTCATTTTTCAAAAACCCTACAATTTCGTTTATGTCTTTTTTTTTTAAAAAAAGTTAGTTTAATGATTAAACTAATCCCATGTTAGTCACAAGGCTACAAATTAAGTAATTATACACAAAAACCCAAGGGATGATGAGAAGATAATAATTATTTATTTGATGGATCCTTTGCCTTTAAAGCATAGAATATATATGTTATCTATTTGTTTCTATAAATGATTTGATTAATATAATTTTTTCTCTACATCAAATGCATGTTTGTAATAGATTTAACGTGAAACATAAAGGTTTAGTGAGTTAATTAGCAAAATCATGGTTCAAGTTTTTAAATAGTCAAATTTAGATCAATCCTATGATATATAGGAGGGGAGTTTCCATTATTTCATTATATTATATAGGATTTTAATTTGAGACTTTTTAATCTTTTGTAACTTAAAATTAAATTATATATTAATAAAATGTAATTTATAAAAGTTCGAATCCCAGAATCATGAACACTAACATGGGCATTGATATATCGACACGTCAAATTTTTAAAATTATATGACACGACATTACATATATTTATATATATATATAAATAAATAAAAATCTATAAATTTTGATAAAAATTTAAAAAATTACAATATTTATTCATAATGTATGAGTGTCGTACGTGTCTAACACAGTGACACATGCACGCTCTCAAAATAAAGTTATCATGCTTCATAATTTTGAATACAACAAATTAAAAAATATATTATGAAGTTAGTTAATTTTTAATAATCAATATATATATATATATATATCTCAAAAACAATGTTTACATCTCTCTGATTAAAGGAAACAAATTGAAACATTTTGTATTAAACAAAGTACAAAAATGTAAAATTTTATTTTTCGTTTATTTGTCATAAATATATAAAAAGATAATTATCTTACTTTTGGTACATGTATAGCCCGAATATTTTTACGAAAAAAGGTTTATGAACTTAGATACCGCATAAATTTATACTTAATTCATATTTGTTGCTCTTTAAATTTGATCGAATAACCACATCGTTGACGATTGTGATAATTCAAGAATTGACTCGTAAATTTATGAATTAAATAGTAAGTTTTATCTAATTAATACCAGGGTTATGGTATATCTTTTAGAGTAAATATATAATTTAGTCTCTAAAAGATATGAGTTAATAATTTTATTTTTGAAAGTTTAGTTTACTCATCTTAATTTTTGCAATACAATTTAATCCCTTCTACAAACCATTTTACTTTCTTAAAGATTTATTTGCAATGACAAAAGGATATAGTATATTAATTTCACAACATTCAGAGATTAAAAAGTGTAAATTAAACTTTTAAAAATTAAATTGTTATTTCATATATGTTTTAAAGATTAGTTTTTATGTTTATGATTCATCTTTTAAGTTAGAAAGACAGAGAAGGTTATAAAATTACATAGAGATAAAAAGAGAAAAAAATAAAAATTAGGAATTTTATACGCTTATATATAGTTATTATTAGTTGATAATTTTGTTCTCTCTTGCTTTAACTTTGTCAACTTTACGCCTTTCTCTAGTTTCAAACTATCAATTCTATCTTATCACACAAATAAAGTTATGCAAATTAATTTTCTTAACATCGTATGTCTATCTATTCTAAGACTTGTGCAGCTTTAATTTCTTGTGTTTTCAACCGTCCATAACTTTCTTTACTATATATATATATATCCCATTATCCCAAAGTCCAATATAATTATAATCATATCCAAATCTTATGATAAAGCAATTGCAAATCTTATATTACATGGCTCTACCCCTTTCTGGTCGTCCTTTTTTTTTAACTTTAGGCTAAACTTTAATTAACCAATTAAAAAATATATAATTGTTCATATTATAATTATAAATTAAATAAAAAACTAGAAAGTGGGTTGAGAACGTGGGTTATACCTCTCTCTCTTCCTATCTTTCTCTATAATGTAGATGATAAACTAGAAAATAGTCAGACTTACCTAGTTCAACAAGTGTGGGCTGCAAGAACAAGTTCGAGTGTCTAAGTACCTACAAGAACTTCACATGGGGACCCTGCAAAGAATACTCCGACGCTCAAGTTAGAATGTGAGGGATGTGAGAGCAAGAGAATTCTCAAAGTAAGAAGTAGCTAACCTTTGTCTGTTGGGTTGAGCTCTATTTATAGAGAAGGGTGAGAGTGGTGGCCAGTGCACGGGGCGCACCACGTAGTCGAGCACGATCTCCACCAGCGAGAGTGGTGGAGACCGAGATTTGCGAGGCAAGGCAATCGTGGGTGATTGCGTATCGCGTTATAGGGCGGGCGCCAGCGGACTAGAGAACGTGGGTATGACCAAGTCCGTGGCCCACGATCTCCAGCAAGGATGGAGACCGAGAATTGCAGAGCAGGGCAATCGTGGGTGACTGCGTCAAGCTGGGGGCGAGCGTCGTAATCCTAGATGGATCACGGCCGCCCCTAAATGTGCAGAGAGGCATTCGACTGGTTCGAGTACGCCTTGAAGGGTTTGGAGGGGAGAAGAGGCCTGGAGCGAGGGCCTATTAGGCGTACGCCCAAATAGTGATGTATCAGTAGGTAATACTTAAGTTTATTTTTTTAAGCCAAAACTTCATTTAGGTCTATAATGTTTACTATCAACTTCATTTTGATCCCTAATATTTGTGTGCCAGTTAGGACACACAAAGCCCCTAGCAAAGCCCCTAATATATAATGTGTGTGTGTGAGAGCGACTTTTAACATCATCCATCGTAATGTCATACTCTAGATCTCTTATTAGAGAGTGTAATTAAAGTTTCGTGATCTAATAGCAGTATATATATATATATATATATATACAAGTCTGTAAGAATCGTAATACTCTCTTCAGAGTCAAATAATAAGTTAAAAAAACAAAATAAATGAGATTTGAGTCAAGTAAAAATGGTTAGTTTTTCATAAAATAGTGAATTTAAATTTAAATTTTTACCAAGAGATGGTCTTACATTTGATGTCCGAAACTTAACTAAGTTGGAAAAGAAAAGGATGATGGAGCAAGTGAATAGGAGTGAGATATATTAGGAGGATTTTTTTTTTGGCCAATAATATTAGGAGGATTTGATTTGATGACGGGATTAACCAACAATTTTTATAGTCTGAAACATTATTACTGTCTCTTGTCCACTATTAAAAAACAGTGTGTTAATTAATTAACTCTTGTACTTTAATAATATAAGGTAATTAGTAAGCTTTGTCATCTATATGCATGAATAGAAGCTAGCTATAGTAGCTACTAATTAAGTAGAACCTTTTGACGATTATTCTGTTTCTGTTATTCAAAATGCAATTCGGATATTTATTTATCAAACGTATAGAATATGAGATTGTAGATCACTTTAACTGAAAATTAAAAGTCTCATTTTTTCTTTTCACATGAAATTAAATTTAATTAAAGGCTAGGGCCAGCTAGCATATGCGGTCCCCGTTCAAGTTAATGATCATATAATTAAATGCCACAGTAGGATGGTCCATTTCTTGTTTAATACAAGCTCCCTCCTCAACCAGAAACTAACACGATCCATCTATTTATTATTAATTACTATTAATTACCACAAATATTATAAGATTGATATGATTAATTTTGTTTGTTTGATTGTGAGCGAGTAGTCTACTTTCGTAATTTAATATGACATTGTTTGTCTAGGTCTTTAATTGAACAAAAAAATTATTTGTTAAACGTAACACGTAGTTTTAGACCTGTTCCATTCGGACTTAAAACAAAAGAGATTATGGATGAGCAGCGGGTCGAGCTAACCCACGAACCTGCAAATTCCAACCCAACTCATAGCTGCATATTGGCTTGGTTTGGATTTGTGAGTTGGGTTGGGTTTGAAATAGTCAGGCGGCAGACTTTTGGGTCGAGTTAATCACACTCAACCCAACCCGCGAACTTGCATATATATATATATATATATACTAGGGGCTTTGCGTGCCCGTTAGGGATCAAAATGAAATTGATAGTAAACATTATGGACCTAAGTGAGGTTTTAGCCTAAAAATAAGATAGGGAGAGAGAGGCACAACCCACGTTCTCAACTCACTTTCTAGTTTTTTATTTAATTTATAATTATAATATGAATAATTATGTATTTTTTGATTGGTTAATTAAAGTTTAGCCTAAAGTTAAAAAAAGAAGGACGACCAGAAAGGGGTGGAACCATATAATATAAGATATATTATTTTTATTTTATATAATTTTTTTATTTTTTAAATATAATTTTGAAATATATGTATATATTATTTTTATTCGATATATAATTTTTATGTATTTTATATATATATATATATATATGTATGTATTTTTTTATAATAACATTTCTTCTTCTTATAGAAATCATGTTTTTAAACAAATTTGTTGACCCGCGAACCCAACTCAATTCAATCTACAGAAGCTTATGGATCTTCTGCCGAACGGCACACCCTGTCGTTTGGCGAGGACCAATCACGTGTATATCATTGTACACGTAGCACCATGTGATTGCTTCTCATTGAACGACGAGTCGTGTCTTTCGACAGAGAATCTGCTTCCCCTACAAAATTGTGGGTCATGTTGAGTTGAGTAATTAAAAAAATCAAAACTTGACCCAACAAGCATATCTATCTACATGTTATGTTGAAATTTTTTTTCTAAACCCAATTCATAGTCACCCCTAAGTTAAAAAAGATATGATCACATTCAATTAATGTGACCAAAAAGTAAACTTTTTGAAAAATTTACAAGACCAAAATTGTAATGAAAAATAATGAGTTCAAATCCATCTTATCCCAAATATAAAAGATGAAAAATACATTTTGACATATATATATATATAGCATTATAGCATAATTTTGAAAATCAAACCAAACTAAGTTAACTAGTTGTACTATTTTTTTTTTTAATGTTATGGGTTTCTTCCACCTATCCGTGTAACAGTCTAAGCAAAGACTAATCTCATTCGGAAAAAAGAGACGAAATGATTGTGTCCTCCCAACAATGTCGACTCTAGGGATCAAACCTGGATCATCTCACCTATGGTGTAACTCGCCGACATTACATCAAACACTTGCGGGTAATTGTATTATAAGTTATCTATATATAAAAAAAAACAAAAAAAAAAAAACTAGTT
>QANZ01029195.1:125812-149986 GCA_003254925.1 Chamaecrista fasciculata | reverse complement strand
AAAAAAAAAAAAACTAGTTGTTCTATATAAAAATCAATATCTGATTCCATTTAACAATAACTAAAACCTCGAACGATCGTAAAATCGTTGAAGAATATATCACTTGAACCAATTAAAGAATCAATAAAATCAATGCAAATTGATCGATTTGGTGTTTGAATTAATTAATAGAATTTTTTTATATTTTATTTTTTAGATTAAAATTGTGTCAACTCTTTTCAAAAACATTTTGAAATCTAAATACCGATTTTTGAATTATTTTAAAGATTTTTCAATAAATATATGAAATTATATTTTACCATTTATTATGTACTATTATTTTCATAAAATTTTAAAAAAACAAAATTATAATTAATTCATTTTATTTTAGGGTAAATTACACTTTGGTACCCTGTGATTTAACCGCATTTCACTTTGGTATCCTATGGTTTAAAAAGTGACACTTTAGTACCCTGAGGTTTGTACCAATAACACTTTAGTACCCTGAACAATTTTTTATTAGATTTGATCGGAATTTTTGCATGTGCATTTGACATGCCTTACTAAAACTCGTTTTCTCTAACTTTTGGCAAAAACAAACATCAAACACAATTTGGATTTCGAAAAACAAATTTCAAATTTCTCGGATTTTAGAGATGTTTTTTGAAATCTAGATTGCGTTTAATCTTTGTTTTGCGAAAAGTTAGAGAAAATGAAGTTTTAGTGAGGCATGTGAGATGTACGTGCAATGCACACGCAAAATTGCGTCCAAATCTAACAAAAATTTATTCAAGGTACCAAAGTGTTAACGATACATATCTCAAGGTATTAAAGTGTCACGTTTTAAACCACATGGTACCAAAATGAAATAGGGTCAAACCACAAGGTATCAAAGTATAATTCACCCTATTTTTTATATCAAATTATCATATATATTTTTTATAATATACATTGTATATATATATATATTTATATAATTGTAATCAAATATCAATATTTTTAGAGTATTTATAGAGATACTAATTTGTAACAAGTTCTAAATTTTTAGGAACTAAACTAAACCTATTAAAATAAATTAAGAAAAAAAATTCTTTGAATTTTCAACATGGAACACTCAATAAAGAAATACATTTGTCAATTTTTAAAACTATGGGTATTTTATCTCCTTAGCCAAAAATTGAAGGGTCTTTTTAAGTGTATTTTAGCCAAAAAGGAAAAGATTTGAGATTAATAAATCTCTGTAATTTTAGTTCATAAAATTTGAAAATATTTGATTTAGTTCTTAAAAATTCGTTCCATAGACATAGACAAGTAGTAGTATACGTTGGAGTTGCTACCTGAAAACAAGAGAAACACTAAAACAAGATAAAATTGTTAGTAAAACAAAATGCGTGGTCCTGGGCTGAGGCACGGATATCTCGCTTTCTTTAAGGTAATTTCACGCCTCCCACGGGTTGATTTAGTCATATCACCCGGTGCATTGGGTACACTGACGTGTTACCTCCAGGATACAACAGCCCATTACTCGCCTGTTTGAACTATCACCTCTGCACAAAGGTGATAGATAGGACTCTCACCCCCACACCTTTTCTCTATCCAAATATACAAAACATATGTGTATTATAATTATTTGTTTTTCTCTACGTCACTTTTTCATTCCAATTCCAAGTCCTCATATATGATCTCTCTCTAATTCATTTCTTCCATGCCATGCCTATATATATACACACACTTATATGTGTGTTGATTGCCTTTTATTCTCCTTCAATTGCCATGAATTCTCTCCAAACTTACACACCATTTAACCATATTAATTTGCTTCCAACGTCTATATCATCAATCCCTTCAATATCTTTTAATTACATTCCAACGTATGCTTCACATAAAAAATTCCAATGGCTCAACAAATAAACCACCTATTAATACCTATAAAACTAATTTCATTAGATGGCAACGGTTCATTTCACAATTATTATTTTTATAATAATATTCAACAGTATATTGCTAAGATATTTATATATAGACAGATTAATTTATAATGAGTCCTAAATTTTTAGAAATTAAACTAAGTTTTTTTAAAAATTTTGAAATTAAAAAATAATCATATAATTTAAGAACAACAGCGTCAATTTACTATATACTCCATATATTATATATATATATATATATATATAACAGGTATTGAATTCATTCATCAAGTCTGGTACTTATGACTGTGAAATTAAAACATTGCTGTCAAACATTAATATTGCTTGCCACCAGCTCACATTAAAGAGCTCGAATTACGTGTTTTTTAGCAATTTGCCACATCATCAGCTTCATCAACATTAATATCCTACGTTTCTATATCACACACAAGTGGTACACTGGTACTGGTAACTGTTGAGGCTCACTTATTTAAATATCTTCTTTCTCATGCTTATAATCAAAATTTCTCATAAATGCCCTTAAAAAAAAACAAAGAAAACTTACCATTTGATCTTTGAGTTTACACCGAGTTGATTAATCAATTACAGAATAATCAAAATATGGGCATGACTTACATACAATTCTTTATATCTTTACTATAAGATTTCCCAATGAAAATATGACACGTGACAATTTTGTTTTACATGACAAATAATGATAGAGAGAAAGTATTAAAGACACATTTTTGCATAATCAATCATTGAAGAGAGATAATATAATTGAAGTTTGTGATTAAATGAACCTTATAGCAAACATATAAGTAACTGCATATAATTTTTTTCCTCAAAATATACATTCAATCCTAGAATTATTGTAACCGTTAACGATTTGATTTTTAGAGAATAAAAAATAAAAATTCAATACAAAATCATAGACTAAAAAGTATAAAATAGTTCAAATTTAAGGATCAAATCGTCACTAAGAATTAAATAGTTGGTGCAAACCCACAACTAAATTGAAATATTCAACACCAAGAAAGCTAAACAAAAGTCTGATGATCAAACTTGAACCCTTGAACGCGAACGAACAAATATTCGAAGTGTTGAAAGATGTCACAAGGATGATCCAGTCTTTGATAAGTATGTTAATTCTATAAGAACCCTATCAAGTTTATGTGTAAAAATACAAATTGGATAAACCAAAACTCAAATGTCAAATCTCCAATCTGAAATACAAGAGTGTTAATGGAGTATTTATACTTGAAAAATAAGAAACCATAATGGATCTTCAAAGCACAAAATTTAAACTAATAAAATCCTAAGGGACTTTTAAATATGAAGCCCAACTAATTAAAATAATGAAAGAATAAAACTAATCCAAAATGACTTAAAATACTAATGAATTTCAAACAATTGTCCAAAATAATTGAAATTTGCACCAAAATTAAACTCAAAATAAAAACAATATTTTAAACCCAAAATATGGTTACTTACTTTTTTTGGACTGAAAATATGGTTACTTAGGCTAAAATAAGTCTTCATATATGTAACTCTTGGTCTAAACCCTTTAAATTCAAGGCCGAGTTTAAAATAAGTTGTATAACTCCAATTTCATATCACATCAAGCAAATGACATTTTCAACATTATTTGTTGGCCCAATCCAATTGCAAATTGCTTCTCCTAATCTCTTGCACTATTTCAATCAACGCCTCCTTAATCTTCTTAGTTCAAGTTCTTGTTATTGGATCCATTCAGAATTTGTAATGAGTTACAAGGTTATTGTTTCACATAATTAATAATTGAAATATTTTAATAACCAAAAATAATATATTTCAACTATTCAAAGACATTCAAAGACTAAGTAGGATGTCTCAACGTAAAATTAGATCAAATAGTAAGTTTTCTTTAAAAGAAAAATCAGTAATCTTATTGGTGTGGTTTGTTTTAGAAGACAGAAATTCAAATGTCACTCAATAAGTTTTTCTTTCTCTGTTATTAGTGTTCATTTGAAAGAATAACTTAAAAAATTAATCTTCATTACTTCAACAAATAAAACGCCAAAAGTAATTTTTTAAGAAAAGAAAAAAAAATGAGAAACCAAATTAAGAGAATTACATTTTAAGTAACAAGTCATCTTTCAGAAACGAAAAAAAGAAAAAGTAATTTACTTCTTTTAGGTTTGTTAATCTGAATCAATATATATGATACTTCTTAATTAGAAATATGAATAATTATTATAAACTTATATACAAACATTGATGCAGTCATCAAGCAGAAGGGCATATCAAAACTCTCTCCTTCAGTCTCTAGGGAAATAATCTATCTGCAAAAGCTATCCACACTAGTTTAAGCTAATTTATTTTTTTGAAGAAAGCAGAAATATCCAATATCAATGCAACAATATGCCCAAAATTATGTGGGCTATACTGTTTCTCCCATCAAACATCAAAATAGACTATTTCCAATTGACATATATATGCTCCAGTTTTGGCCATTTACTTGTATGCCTTCTGTGAACCACAATAAGTGTAGCACTACCTGCAATACAAATTAAAGAGAATATAATGAAAAAAAAAAAATCAACCCAATATCATACTGATCTCCATGCATCACTTAGAGGTCATAAATCTTAGAGAGAATCTATTTTTTGATTCCTGAATTTGTTTCAAAATTATAATATAGTCCTTGAATATTAGAAATGTACTCTTTGATCCCTAATTTTCTTAGAAGCTTCAACTATTTAATCATGAAACATTTTCTGTAAGGACTAAACAGTTTATGTTTGTAAAAATCAGAGACCAAAAAATACAATTCCTATACTAAGGACTAAAATGTAAATTTACTCTAAACCTTATATGTGTGTGTGTGTGTTCCTGCTCAAATACCAGTGAAAGAAACACCTAAATCAAGCCAGAAATGGGCTAGATTTTGATTTTTTTAAAAAAAAAAAAAGAAATTGGCTCTGTGCATGTTGATTTACTCAAGCTTCAAGAATAAGATAGTCTATTCAAATTAATTTTTGAAGATTTAACGAAAAAAATATATGTACATTTTGTAAAATATGAAATTACTAGATGTGATCAATGAAAAGTAAATAAACAAATTCAATCCTGAATGATAATGTGTAAAATCTAAAAATCAAGAGAAAAAGTATGTGAACATATACTCTCTGTAGAACCAAGAGTTTATGGAAGATAGTACCTTGATTCAAGTTTTTCTTTACTTTTATTTTCAGATTTTCCTCCTTTTTCTTCTTCATTGTGCCACACTACATCTTGCAATCCTGACGAAAAGTTTTTGTAGAACTGCATATAAATTAAAGAAAGCATGTTGGTGTGTCTATCAACAGAAAAACTCAGATCTCGAAATATATGTCTGTGGATTCCAGTCTATATGAACAGACAGGAAGCAGATATTCTAATATGAACTGTACAACAACAATTAAAGCCTTTTTTTCATTAGGTGGGATCGGCTATATGGATCAGTTGATGCTAACGTATTCTATCTTTGCACATTCTAATATGAACAATAAAAAGTATTTTTTTTCTTGTTTGTCAAAAACTAAACCCGAAATCAGAATAAATGTTCAGAATTCACATGCCTTGTGAAACTCCAACGTGTCACCCCCGGTCTTCCTCAGCTCCACCATGTGCAAGGAAGGCGCCACTTCGAAAACCTAAAGCCAAAGGCAACAATCAATCAGCAATTTTACCAATAGTATCAAGGAGAACCATCTAATTTGGAAGAAACTAGTGAATACCTATTGCATCAAATTGTAATTTTTTTTTTTGGGGATGTTAGTATTACTGTATTAGGTTTATGTGCCACATCCCTTTGTAAATTTTGAGAGGATGAATTGGATCAAAGAATTGCTATGAAAATTTACTATGCCTTCAAAATAACGCAGCTTCAATCATCATTGTTGTTAGTTTCGATGTTTTCTGTTGATACTACACAAGTTTTGTACCTAAGAAGCAAAACTCACTGGCTCATATTCGCAACTCCTAAAACGAAATACCCTAAATGCGTGTTTTGAGAGTGTATCTCAGCAATAAAATCCATCAGCAGAAAAAATTATAATATTTTTGTTTTAGTCAATACCTCAGTAGTGACTAGTAAATTATCTCAATAGTTTTAGTCAATACCTCAGTAGCCACAGATAGATGGCCCTTCCTTCCGCTCTTGTCGCCTTGAAGCTTCATCTGCAAGATTGAAATAGTTTTCTCTCATTTTGACTTAAAAATTTCACAATGAAAATAGCTCTTGGAAAATAGTTTATGTGCACAGGCAAAGAAACAACATAAATCATTACCTTATAGTTTCGCTTGTGAACATTAAATCCCAGAGGCTTGGCAGCTTCCTCAATCTTAGACATGATTTCATGTGCAGGACGTTGTGAAGTAAATCGGGTTTCTCGCTTCACAAGACCCTATAGCATGAAGATTAAACAAACCCGAAAAACAAGCATCACTAACCAGAAAGATCAAACAAATCTCGTTAATGCATTTGAGTGAAGTGATACAAGGAAATTAGATCAGGTTTTTAATGAGCATAGTCAAGCAAAATTACCAAAAGTTTGAGGGAAAAAGAACATTTTATTTTAAAAAGTTATCAAAGTACAGACTAATTCTCACTCACAATCTCCTTCTCGAACAAACTGTCGAGATTGAAACTCTGTGACCTAGAAATGAGCTCAAAAGCATTCATGGAGACAGGTTTCTCTTTCCTTTCTGTCACAAGATTTTCCTACAAAAAAGCAAATAAAAGATTACTTAGTGAAGAAGGGCTTCTGCAAACTCTTTCTTGTATTTCTCAAATTATAATATTTTTCAATTAAAATAATTTAAAGTATGATTCCTTCATTTGCACTATACTGGGTTATTTGTAGAACAAATCCATGTCAGGATATAGTAGTAAAAAAAAAAAATTGTATGAAGGAAGCTCAACAGAAACTGCTTAAAATTACATACCTTGGAATCATCGAAAGCAGCAGCTACATCATCTATATTTATATCCTCTTCCTTTTCAAAAAATGCCGGTTTGTATCCTTTCTTGAACCATTCATCTTCTAAGAGTTCAGGAATTTTTATCCTCTGCAAAAAACAACCTATTGTTTAAGCAGAAAACTAATGAATAGAATTAGGAAAAAAAAAATACACAAGGATTTCACGACTCACTGTGACAGGATTTGGATCGAGAATACGCTTCAGGAGTTTCTTTGCATCTGGTGGAATCCATGATGGGCATGAGAATTCAGCCCTGCCAATCTGAAATAACGCTAGAAAAACTGATTCTTTTCTCCCATAATGACATAAGCAACTTATCTTTCAACGTTGGTTCTCAAGAATCAAAAAGTAAAGGCTGAACTGCATTTAGGACCCCTGAGTTTTAGGCCAGGGCATAAAATACTCGTGTTTTAAAATGTTGATAGAGAGATACCATGAGCTTTCAACTTCGATCACTCAACACCCTTCTGTCAACTTTTCATTCAATTATCATCTTTTTGTGTCAAAAAGTGAGGTTATTTAGGAGTTTTGAATGATCGTAGTTGAACGTTCGGAGACTATGTCTGTTAACTCATAAGCCTAGGGAATCTGTCTATCAACTTAAATATTCAAACCACCCCGGCTTAAAACTCAGTGGTCCTACCTGCATTTTAACCTAAAGTAAAACTACTTACTTTCTTATACAAAGCCATATGATTTGGCTCATCAAACGGCAAGTAACCAGCCATAAGAACAAAGAGAATGACCCCACATGACCAGATATCAGAAGCCGAACCATCATAACCTTTAGCATTAAGCACCTGATGCATATGACACTCGAGATTAAACTCACAATAGTTTGAGAAACTAGTCTCCCCATCATACCAACAACAATAAATACACGAAACTAGGTACCTCAGGAGCAACATAATTTGGGGTTCCACAAGCAGTGCGTAACAGCGCATCATCCTGCGTACGTGATAAAGAATCTGAATAAGAGTGTTTACATTACTCAACACATATTGAGGATAATGTTTATGATATATAACATCAAGCAAGTACACTTAATCAGATAGAGAAAAGCAAGAAGCATATGTCCATTACTCCATTGGGTGTCAGATAAATACTTACTTGCTGGGAGTATGTACTCAATCCAAAATCTGAAACTTTAAGAACGCCATTTTTGTCCAAAAGAAGATTCTCAGGCTGCAAAATACATTGGGGATAAGTATGAATCTTTGTTTTATTTAAAAATATACGGAATAAAAATAGAATAAACATATAAATTGGTCCTGAAAGACACATGACTTAACAATCCAACCCCTGAAAGTCTAGTATACACTCTTTAACCCCTGGAAGTTATAGAACCAATACATTTTAGTCCTTGTCTCTACAAGATAGTCTCTAAAAGTAAGCTTAAGAGACTAAACTGTATTGTCTCCAAAACTTTCAAAGATAAAAGTGTGTATCTTTGCGGGGCCAAGTTGCATGTTTACTCATAAACTATTACTAAATAGTAAATACTCATAAACTATTATAGGAATAAAAAAAATAAAGGGGATTAAGGAAGTTTACAGACCTTTAAATCTCTATGAAAGACACCTCTACTATGGCAGTAATCAACAGCATTAATAAGTTGTTGGAAATAGTGCCTTGCTTCATTCTCCTTAAGTCTCCCATCATTGGCCTAGAAATCAAAGAGACAACAGATTAAATCTTTGGCTAAAGACATATGCAAGATGTCAACATACTTAAAGAAAGAAAATTGTGTCCTCCGTTGTTGGCTTGCTCGAAAGGAAAAGGTAAAAGAAGGAAAAGAAAGAGAGAAACTTACAATCTTGTCAAATAGTTCTCCCCCATCAACAAACTCTAGGACAATGTAAATCTTTGTTTTACTTGCCATCACCTACACTTGAACAGAGGGAAATACTTAGTTAGAAAACACTAAATGCAATGCCTTTTGAAGAATAGGAAATGAAAATCTCATCCACCACTTATACCCAAGAATGTAGTTTCCATTATTTGTAATCATACATTCTACCATAAAACTATTATAAGATGAAGATGTGAGTATACATACCCCTGAGATGAAAACAGGTTAAAAAAACAGAAGTACTAAGATTACATGATCATATGAACTTGGCTATACTTTTCTAATAAAAATATGGTGAAAGAATTTTTCTTTTTTAATACATTATGAGTACATGTTAAAAAGTAAGTTAAAAAAGAAAATGAAAGTTCTCAAATAGGACACGTTCTCAGATTCATGTGACTTCCTTTTTTTTACAAAAGAAGCATTTTTTTTTAGAATCAGAAATATGCATGTTACCTTAGGAGAAGACACACTTTCTGGGATTCGAGTAAAAAGAAAATGAAAAATGCATGGTACCTCGAATATTTTTATAACATTCGGATGTTTGATCAGCTTCATCGCTGAAATCTCTCTCTTCAGCTGTCAACATTAAAGAACAAGCTTCGTTATTTTATTAGCCACCATTATGAAACAACAAAATCCAACAAAAAATAATAATAATAATAATAATAATAATAATAAATCAAAATCAAAAGATATCACATACAGGCTCTGCATATACTGGAAAGGTCAAACCTCATTTTGGACCTCAAATTAAGCTATAGGATAAATTTTGGTGTGGTTCTCAAACTTTCTTTTACTCTGTTTTAATCATCAAACTTTTTTATTTGTTCTACTATTAGCCCAAAACATGATTCCATTTGATTTTTATCTTATACACAGCTTGAATAGACAATTTCTCTGTTGTACAGATGATTTCTCTCTTATATTTGTCCTTGAAATATCTTTCTCCCTCCTTAGTCACTTACTGAGAAAAAGTGGACAAAACTAATTCATTCTACAGTTCAAGGAGCTACACGAGATTTCCACCAACTAAGTAATACAGGGCAAATCAATAGACAAAATCACTACAACTAAACAACCATAAGATCTTCAAAACACACCCACTCACAAATTACAGACACAAACCCAAGAAATCTGAATCACCACTCATCTGAAACAACCTTCCTAATAATCATGTGGGGTCCTCAGGACACAGTCTTATAAACGAAGCGAAAGCAGTCAAGGAGACACAAATTTAATTCATGACGACGACGCTATTTTACTTGTTTTTTTTGTTTTGTTAAATACTGCCTGCATCTATCTACCTGTTCCATCATCTTGTGTCGAAGCACATGATTCCGATCAAGAATTTTGATGGCGACGCATTGCTGTGTCTCAGTGTTCTTAGCAAACTTGACTTTCGCGAAGCTACCTTCGCCAATGGTCTTACCCAGCTCGTATTTCCCCACACGGGTTCGAGCTTTCTGCGCCTTAAGGCTCATTCTTGCTTTCCCCTCTTCGATCGAACCACAAAGTTTTAATTTTTAGGAAGTGGGTATTGAGATTTCTGAATTTTTTTATGAAATGGGGAAATTTGTGTGGAGAGGAAGAAGACAAAGGAAGAAGAGTGCAATGAATTGAATGAATGGATGAAAGAAGAGAGAGTGAGAGTGCGTGTTGGAAGCGTGTGGGGTGAAGAGGATGAAGCGGGTCCTACTATCCATTCTGCAAATGTTTCGGATAAAAACAAAAAGGATAAAGGAATATAGAAATTAGAAACGCCCAACCACGTGTATGTACAGCTCCGTACTGTAAATCCAAAGTTTTCACTGAGAATTATTTTAGAGCAAACCCCCTTTTTGGTCCCTCAATTGTTACTGGGTCGAGGAATCGGTCCCTCAATTGTGGGAAACTACAACTTAGTCCCTCAATTGTACAACCCCGTTTACGTTTTGGTCCCTCACGTCTGGTCCGTTAGTGATAGAGGTGTTAAGTGATGACGTGTCACCGTTATCTGCTTAGGTGGCCGTTAAATGCTTAGTTGAGGGACCAAATCCTCGACTCAGTAACAATTGAAGGACCAAAAAGGGGGTTTGCTCAAATTAGTATCCAACTCATTTCCACTTAACACCTCATTAAAACTACTCTCTTGCAATTTGGTCCCAAAACCCCTAAATCCCCTAAAACTTTTTTTTAATCCTCTTATTCATCTTTTTCATCTTCTTCATTCATTTTAGTCCCAAATGCTAAAAATAAAATTGTAAAGTATCCCAAAACCCTTCCAAACATTCCAATTTAGTCCTTAAATGTATTAAAAACCCTAAAACTTATGCCCCAAACTCTAAACCCTAAACCCTAAAATCCTAAACTCTAAACCCTAAAACCCTAAACCCTAAAACCCTAAATTCCTAAAATTGTAAAGTGTCCCAAAACTCTTCCAAACATTCCAATTTAGTCCTTAAAAGTATTAAAAACCCTAAAATCCTAAAACCCTAAACCCTAAAATCTAAAACCCTAAACCCCTAAACCCTAAATCCTAAACCCCTAAAAAACTACTCTCTTGCAATTTGGTCCCTGAATCCTACTTTCCTCTTCATCTTTCATCATCTTTCATCATCTTCATCTTCTCATCCACTCCAAACCCCAAACCACAAAACCCTAAAACTACACAACCAAAAATCACCAAAGATTACACAAGTTTCATCAATTCATCAATTCTTGATTAAAAAAAATTAGTTCATCATCAGTTCATATCATCATCATCATCATTCATCAGTTCATCATCCAAAAATTAAAAAAAAAATCAGTTCATCATCAGTTCATATCATCATCATCATCATCATCATCATCATTCATCAGCCGAAAAGCTCTCGTGGCAGCGAAGGAAGGAATCGAGAAGCTTAGAGACTCGTGAGAGAGAAAGCAAGTCGCGACAGAGTGAACATGTGGCGTCGTTGAGCTTTCCATGGAGTGAACCTGATGGTCGCGACAGAGACTCAAAAGCGAACGGCCGAAATGGGTAAACGACGACGGCGACGACGAGTTTTCATCATCAGTCGCAGGCATTCTCTCGGAATTTCTTCAAAATCGAAAGAAACCCCAAACTTTCTCCCCCAATTCGAATTCGAACCCTAAGGAATGAATGAATGTATCTCGCGACGCCCAAAATGGTTGTGAACTTGAAATCAAACCCAGAAATTGAAGAATCGAGCGAGAGAATGTTTAAGGATTTGAAGAATCGAGCCATTTTGATGTTTGAGGATTTGGTTGAAGCAGTAGGATCGGCGGTGAGGAATGAAAGATGAGAGAGGAATGAGGATGAAGATGAAGATGAAGAAATTAGGGTTCAGGGACTAAAATTTTTTTTTTAATTATGATTTAATAAATTGAGAATAATGGGATAAAATGAATGAACTCAAAGTAGATTTTTTTTAGGGTTTAGGGTTTTAGGGTTTTTAATACATTTAAGGACTAAATTGGAATGTTTGGAAAGGTTTTGGGATACTTTACAATTTTATTTTTAGGATTTGGGACTAAAATGAATGAAGAAGATGAAAAAGATGAAGAAGAGGATTAAAAAAAGTTTTAGGGGATTTAGGGGTTTTGGGACCAAATTGCAAGAGAGTAGTTTGAATGAGGTGTCAAGTGGAAATGAGTTGGATATTAATTTGAGCAAACCCCCTTTTTGGTCCCTCAATTATTACTGAGTCGAGGATTTGGTCCCTCAACTAAGCATTTAACGGCCACCTAAGCAGATAACGGTGACACGTCATCACTTAACACCTCTATCACTAACGGACCAGACGTGAGGGACCAAAACGTAAACGGGATTGTACAGTTGAGGGACTGAGTTGTAGTTTCCCACAATTGAGGGACTGATTCCTCGACTCAGTAACAATTGAGAGACCAAAAAGGGGGTTTGCTTATTTTTTTTATTATCAGAAATTTAATAGTATTTTAAATGACATTAATTAATTATTTTTAAATAAATTACTAAATGCATTAATTTTTTTTTAGAAAATATATTTATTCTTCTCTAAATTTGTACTAAATTAAAGTATTATTCACTGAACAATCAAAGTATACAACTTAGTCCCTAAAATATCACAATTGTACGTCAATTCGGTTTTTAGAATAACCTAGTCTCCGAATTTGAATTTAATTTGAACTATTTAGTCTCTAAATTTGAATTAAATTGGTTAAAGGGTTATTTTGGTATTGAATATATGCTTTAATGTTCATTTTGGTCTTTTATATTTCAAAATATTCAAATTGGTCCTAAATGTTGGCAAAATGTTTAATTTTGGTCTCAAACTATTGAATATGGTCATATTTCTCTCATTTCAAGTTTAAATGTGACGAGTTCAGAGTTATGTATTATTCTTAAAGAGTATTTTCTCTATTCATTTGGCCCTGTCAACAAATGAGGTCAAATCGGTCCTAAAAGTATATTGCTCATTTCAAATTCGAATACAATGAATTCAGATCAACTAGTTAATCTTAACAAATCATTTGAACTTGAAATTAAATTCAAGAGAAATATGACCAAATTCAATAGTTTAGGTCCAAAATGAAAAAAATTTGTCAACATTTAGGACCAATTTGAATATTTTAAAACATAAAGGTTTAAAATGAACATTAAGGCATATATTTAAGACCAAAATAACCTTCTGACCAATTAAATTTGTATTTTTTATCTCTAAATTTATCTTTTTCCGAATTTATATTAAATTTATATTTGTTTTTTCATGAGTTTGACCCCAGCCCAAGGGACTTAATTATTGGTTATTGTGATATTTGAAAGAATAATTTATATATTTTGATTATTCATTGATTAATTTATTAATTAGGTATAAATTTAAG
Source organism: Chamaecrista fasciculata (assembly GCA_003254925.1). Classification (NCBI taxonomy): domain Eukaryota; kingdom Viridiplantae; phylum Streptophyta; class Magnoliopsida; order Fabales; family Fabaceae; genus Chamaecrista; species Chamaecrista fasciculata. The sequence goes on along the minus strand of QANZ01029195.1, from coordinate 136,396 downwards.
GATTAAAAAGTAAATTTTCTCTAACTTCTTGGTATTTTTTTTAATTATTAGTTAACAATAGATATTAATCATTAGTTACTATACATTGATTAAATAGATATCTATTACATGTATAAATGTATAGTTGCTAAAATTAAACACCATTAAATAATTAAATAATAATTTTAATATGTTAGTTTTAATAGAAATAATTGTTATAGTTAGATAATAAATAGGAAAACATTTTCAACCCAAACCCAAAAGAGTAGGTGAAAAAGGCCAAATATCTAAATCATATTGTATTTATTAATTGTGATATAGTTGCACCAAATTTCAAATATACATTATTTAAAAAAGAAAGAAAAAAGATTGATCTTAATTAAGAGAACTAAGCATTTGTGTGCCCAAATCTCTCATCCTTACTTTATAGGGAAAAAAATACATGTGGTCAAAGCATTTAAATGAATTTTTGTAGAAACTTGTGAACAGTTGTGACTTGTGATCATGTTAAAGTTAAAAGGTAAGGGAGGGTAATTATGTAATTAGAAAGGGGGACCAAAATGGATAAGGTTGCAATCATAAAAAGATTGATCTTAATTAAGAGAACTAAGCATCTGTGTGCCCAAATCTCTCATCCTTACTTTATAGGGAAAAAAATACATGTGATCAGAGCATTTAAATGAATTTTTGTAGAAACTTGTGAACAGTTGTGACTTGTGATCATGTTAAAGTTAAAAGGTAAGGGAGGGTAATTATGTAATTAGAAAGGGGGACCAAAATAGATAAGGTTGCAATCATAGAAAACATATTATGATTTGGTGAGAATGTAATGAAGTTATATCAAGGCCTTTGCATTATTAAAGGATCAATTATTGTTTTGATTAAAAGTATAAACAAAAGCATAATACTCTACCTGCTGATTGGTGCATTATTGGCCAGCCAACAGAGTGTATGCATCGCACGGACATTCATATTCTTGATAATTTTCACATATTCATTTTTTAAAAATTCTTCATTCTTCTCATTTTTTCTTTTGTGGATTTTATTTTTTTATAATTATTTTTTATCATCAACCTCATACATTTCATATACTTTTTTAATTAAATTGATGGTGTATTAGTGTTAATTAAAAACAAAACGCTTTTTTTTTGTTGACTCGATTTTTCAGGCTTCACTCTTGTCAATTTGAATTTGATCTGTATTGCATATCTAAGAGAGAATCTCCCAATAAAAATAGGTATAATTATAAGGTTTCAAATTCAAGACATTATTTAAGCGATATATATTAAGCCACTTATCACTTAGGATGCATTTGGTATGCTGTGATTTCATATTCACCATCTTATATGTTATGCTATCTTAGATGTTAGACGTTTGATAATATCATAATATTATCATACGTCGATATTCAAGATAACGCCATGTTATTAAATTACAGGATAGAGGGTGTGATATGATAACAACACAAAAACTATGTGATCATCTCATATCACATAGTTGGAAAATGACATTTTTTAATGAAAGTTTTAATTTTACCATTTTTTGTTGGTAAATAAAAATTCAATACAAATTCAAGGGTCAAAATAATATTAATTTAGTATAAATTTAAAGACCAAATCGTGTATTTCGATCATTCGGAGATTGATTAGTTGACTTGGTGTAAATTCGAAGACCAAATACTAGATTTAGACAATTTCATATTAAAATTACTCTTATTATATTATTCTAATTTAATAATTTACATATATATATATTTTGAAAATATCTATATATGTTTTTAAGATGTAAATAAGGATAAACATGAAAGTTTAAAAAAGATGTGATATTATCCAATAAAGAATAACAAATATATGCATGTTATATCTTTGATATCTATCATTGTTATAGTAAAACGTTAGTATTATAAATACCATGTATCTTATACTATATTATCATATATCATGACTTATGAGATACTATGATATTTGTGATAAGAGTATCTCAAACATACCCTTAGACTAACCATGGTTAGCAAATAATATGAATTAATGACATAGGTTATTAATTATCAAATAAATAAATTAAATATATTATTATTAATATCAGTCATTATAATTCATTAATTATATTTTTTTTAGATTTTACATGAATTTTTTATAAATCTATTTTGTTAACTAAAACATTGCTTATTTATTCATAAAAGAAAAATCACGCTATTAACTATTAATGTTACACCATCAAACAAATAAACAATTACAATATAAATTTAAGGATAAATTATGTTTTGGTACCTTGAGGTATGGATCAATTCCACTACATTACCTTGTTCTTTGAAAAACACGAAAACCATCAAAAAATTCATATTTCACTATTTAGCCTCTAAAAAATATGATTCAACTCTTAAAAAACACAGTGTAGTATATATTTGAAGGTATAAGATTTCATGTTCTTTTTAGGCTAAATCGTGAAATATGATTTTAAGAGGTTGGATTTCGTGTTTTTTTACCATACACTTGATCTGCGTGTGCTTTTTTTCGTCAAAATTAAAGTTAACGAAAAAAGAATTTTGAGTAGTAAAGTGTTAACGACGAATATCAAAGAATACTAAAATATCACTTTTGAAAAAATATGGTACCAAAGTAGAGTCAGTCCATACTTTAGATACCAAAGTGTAATTTAACTTAAATTTAATTGAAAATTAAATTATAAAGAACGAAATTAAGAAAGCACTAATATATAAATCACTAATTTGATAAATTTAATACTAAATCTTAATATGACAAAGCTAAGTTTAAAAAAATTCTAACTCATTTTTAAAGTAAATTAACCCAATCCTATTAAAATATAACCAAAACAACCAAAAATTTAGAGGTCGCCAATTGATTTTGACACTTGTATAATTCTTCATGATTTTTATTTTTTACTTCCTTATCATTTTTTTTTATTTTTCAATCCTTAATACATTCACAGAATCACGTGATACAAAAAATAATGTAGAAAAGAATCACAATACCGCACGTCACTTCTGTTCCTCCATCAATACACTAATTTTAATTTGTTTCCTTGTTGCGCTATCCTTATCATTTCTTTTTTTTATTAGGTTCAACATGAAAAGAAAACAAAACAGCATAAGAATAAATTGAATAAGTTAAAATTACTAAGTTTTGAAATTTGATGGTGGTTGGGCTTATGGAAATTAGAGCCTAATAGGGTTTTAATAAGTTTTTGGGTTTTGATGGTGGTTGGACAAAACCCAACGCAGGACAAAACCCCACACGATGCTTTGGAGAAACCCAACGCAGGACAAAACCCAAATTTAGTTTTTGGGTTTAATAATAGTGTAAAATACAGGAAAGGTACCTGTGGTTTGGCCTAATCTCACTTTTATGACGTGTGGTTTCAAACGTTGCACATTAGGTACCTGTGTGTTTCGCCGTTAAACAGAAGCAGTACTTGTGTAATTTTCTGTTAAATTTTTGACGGAAAAAGTAGTACTTGTGGTTTCAAAAGTTGCACATTAGGTACCTGTGGTTTTGCTGAAGCTTGAAGTACATATTAGCTTCATATTTTGAACATTAAACGATGAAACTCAACACTCTCTTCATCTTCATCATCATCTTATTCCCATAAACTCAACAAACCCTCATTTCTCATACGAATTTCAAATTCCACTCATCAAATTAAATTAGAAATCACACACACACACACACACATAGATATACATTAATCAGAAATCACCCGAATTATCATCTCCAAATTTCTCGGCGGATTTTGAAGCAATTTAAAAGATTTAGGGTTTTCAATTTGATTTGATGAAATTAGGGTTGTTGAAATTGCAGATCGCAGAGGGTTTCTGTAATACCCCAAGGTACCATGTTAGACATTAGACTTAGCATTTGACTTAAAAGTAAATTGTGTAGTTAATCTAGAAGTCCTTATGAGCTTGTGGTTAAATTTTGAGAGCAACCTGACAAAAAATTTTATCCGTGTTTCATTTTAATTTTATTATAAGACACTTTTGAGTAAGAAATAATAAATTATAGGTATAATATTTTTTAAAGGAAAATATATATTTGGAACCTACTATTTTCAATGAATCCAACAATATAATTTTTTTCAAAAATCTCTATTTCTAGAACTTTTGAGTATTAGGGACTGTTTTGAAAGAATTTAAATGTTTTTGGGCAATACTATGGATCTAGCCTCTTTCTCCTTGCATCAGAATTACTTTTTTGCCCCCCCAAATTTGGCCAAAATAGAAAAACAACCCTTTCTTTAACGGAAAATTACACAAGTACTGCTTCCGTTTAACGGCGAAACACACAGGTACCTTATGTGCAACTTTTGAAACCACACGTCATAAAAGTGAGATTAGGCCAAACCACAGGTACCTTTCCTGTATTTTACCCTTAATAATATCATATATATATTTATGGTTTATGTATATATTATATGTGAATGTGGTTTGTTTGGTGGGTTACAAAATGAATTATTCATGGATTAATGAAATGCAAAGTTGATGTTTGAGTATGGTTTTAGGCATTCGTTTTGTTAAAATTATTGTTCTTATGAAATTATTATTTGGACCTTATATGAAGGATGCATGGATGAACTCATATATCTTATTAAATTTATTGTCCTCATGTATATGATATTGGGATCAAGATATATGAATTAAAGCTTTGAAATAGTTACTCTTTTATGTAGATAAATGTTATATAAGTATTGAAATTATGGAATGATAGTTTTCAATTTTATATGTATAGTTGTACAAATGAAATTGGAGATTTAATATCTCAAATAAAGTTTACATATATTAAATATTTAAATGAAAGGAGAGTTTGTTAATCACCAAAGTGGCCTAACTTGAGAGGTATTTAGATATTTAATTATGTATATCAATTGTTCATGATAATGTGATACAATTAAATTATATGAAATGTTATATTGAACAATTGAGATTATTAATTATAATGCTAGGAGATCACCCAAAGGTGGATCATTGCTTATGATTAGTGACATTTAAAGGGATTTATTAATATGCTTGGTAAATGTGTTTGTATATCCAAAGATAACATGCATGTTGACTATAGTATTTTTGATAATCCATTAAAGTTTGACCTTGTTTGCATCAATATTGGTTAAGACTATGTATTTAAGGATTACCCAAAGGTGAACTTATTTACATAATTAAAGCTTATGATTTATCTGAATCCATTTATGTTTTCCCAAAGCATTAAAGTGTGAGTTTGTATAATGTTTACAATTTCCATTGATTTTGTTCAGTATAGGCAACGGATTGAAGTATGCATATTGGTCTGAATGGATCTAGTTTCAACTGGGTGTTATGGATTTAGACCTTGCATTAGTTTGTGATAAAAACCTTACAACCATTATTGAGACCAGTACTGAAGCTGACAAGTCTCTTTATGGGGTTTGGACGCGGTCTAATAGGTTGAGGTTGAACTTGATGAAAATGATGATGACAGAAAATGTTAATTCATCAATGCCTAAGACGAAATATGCGAAGGAGTTCATGTTGAAAATTAAAGAATACTCCCATTTTGGACATAACTGATAAGTCTATTGTTTCTAACTTGATGAATGAACCAACGATCAAGAAATTTTGTTGGTTATGGCCCATTCATGATTATGTGACAAGTATGGTAAACTTGGCAGCAAAGCTGAGATTAATGGGTATGGAAGTGAGTGATTCCTTCTTAGTACAGTTTATTATTAACTCACTCCCTCTTGAATTTGATAAGTTCCAAGTAATATAACACCTTTAAAGAGAAAAATGGAACTTTCAAGAAATTAAGGCCATATTAATTCAAAAGGAAGGGAGATTAAAGAAATTTGAAGGAACATTATGTTAATCTCACATTCCATAAAGAAGCTGATAGTGGCAAGTTAAAATATGAAAGGAAAGACAAGAAGAGGGATAAAGCAACAATGTAAGTTTAATGCTAAGATTAGAAACCATACCTTTTCGTTGTATAAATGTAATGCATTTTATGGTTTAGGTATTTTAATTGACAACTTGTATTGTTTTAATCTTGATGTTAATTTTGTTGAATCCTTGTTTCTTGTTGAACAAAGTATAGTTAACAAACGTAGTGCACATAATGAATGTTATGCTTTCTTATGGCATCAAAGGTTATTTCACATGTCCAAAGAAAGGATTTTGAGGTTAGTGAAAAGTGAAATCTTACCTTAAATGGATTTTGTTGACTGTGACGTGTGTATAGATTGCATTAAAGATAAACAAACTAGACACACATTGTAGAATTCAGCCAAAGAAGCAGTGAACTTCTTGAATTGATGCACACTAATATTTGTGGTCTTTTTATGCTCCATCTTGGAATGGTGAAAAGAATTTCATTACCTTTGTCGATGATTACTCACAATATTGTTATTTATATTTACTGCATGAAAAGTCTCAATTTATGAATGCCCTAGATGTATTCATTAATGAGGTAAAAAGGCAGTTAAATAGAAAAGTGAAAGTTGTGAGATCTTATAAGGGTGGTGAATATTATGGAAATTTTAATAAAAGTGGACAATGTCCAGGTTCATTTGCAAAGTTTCTTCAAAGTCGGAATCGTACTCTTATGGAAATGGTTAGGAGTATGTTAAATCACAGTACTGTACCTTTATCTTTATGGATATATGCATTAAAGACTGTTGTATACCTAAGGTTCCTAGTAAGACAGTTCCTAAGACTCCTTATGAACTGTGGACTGGAAGGAATCTTAGCTTAAGGCATCTTCATGTTTAGGGTTGTCCAAGAGAAATAAAGATTTATAATCCGCATGAAAAGAAGCTCGATGAAAGAACCATTAGTGGGTATTTCATTAGCTATCTTGAAAAGTCAAAAGGGTAAATATTTTATTGTCCTAACCATGACAATGCTTGATTCATTGAGAATGGTCAATCTAGTGGGAATAATGATCCACGTAAGGTGGAAATTAAAGAATTTCAAAGGGAAACATCTAGTGTTTCTTCTTTTGTTGTTGTTTCTCTTGTTGTATCACGGTCAAACAACATGTCAAAACAACAAAATAATATTTCAAATCCACTAGATGATGATATTAATGATGAATCAACTATTAATGAATAAGTTACAAATGAACAAGTGGTAAATGAGTAAGAGTTGTCACAAGAAATAGCAGTATAGAGGTCTACAAGGGAGAAAAGACCAGCTATTTCAAGTGATTATGTTATTTACTCACTTGAACATGAATGTGACTTAAGTATTGATGCAGATCTAATCTCATTTAAAGAAGCTATGGAATGTAAAAATTCTGAAAAGTGGTTCAATGCTATGAAAGAAAAGTTGAAATCAATGGATGATAGCAAAGTCTGGGATCTAGTTGTGTTGCTTGAAAGTTCAAAATAAGTGAGTTGTAAATGGGTCTTCAAGACCAAATGAGACTCTAAGGGCAATATAGAAAGGTATAAGATCAAACTTGTTGCCACTGGTTTTACTCAAAAATGTTGGCATTGACTATAAAAGAAACCCTCTCTTAGGTTTCAGAGAAGGATTCTTTAAGAATTTTTATGGCTTTGGTGGCTCATTATGATTTAGAGCTTCATCAAATAGATGTAAAGACCGTATTTCTTAATGGTGACTTAGAAGAGGAAGTTTATATGGACCAACCAGAAGGTTTTGTGACCACAGATAATGAAAAGTTAGTGTGTAAATTAAATAAGTCAATATATGGACTAAAACAAGCTTCCTAACAGTGGTATCTAAAGTTCAATAATATCATTGTGTCATATGGTTTTCTAGAAAACATTGTTGATCAGTGTATATACATGAAGGTCAGTGGGAGCAAGTTTATCATATTGGTTCTATATGTTGATAATATTTTTCTTGCTACTAATGATGTTGGCTTGTTACATAATGTAAAGAAATTTCTCTCTAATAATTTTGAAATGAAATATATGGCTAAGACATCATATGTGATAGAAATAGAAATATTTTGTAATAGATCACAAGAAAAGTTAGGATTGTCTCAGAAAGGATATATTAACAAAATATTAGAGAAATTTATGGTGGAAAATTACTCTGCAAGGATAGTTCCAATTCAGAAAGTGAACAATAAAAAAAATGTTCAAAGAGTGATTTGGAACGAAAGGTAATAGAGTCTATTCCATATGCATCTATTGTTGGGAGTTTAATGTATATTCAAAATGTACTTGGCCAATTTTTAGTTTTGCTGATGAAATATTAGGCCAACATTAAATTAATCCTAGAACAGATCATTGGAAAATTGCAAAGAAAATTCTAAGATATTTGAGGTGGTAGGCTGTTTGGAACTTTCAAAATCTTAATGCCTTGCAAATCTTAAGGTTGTAGGCTGTTTGGATTCAGATTTTGCTAGTTATGTAGATTCAAGGAAAAATCTACATTTGTCATGTTTTACTGACTGAAAGAGCCGTATAATGGAAAAGTGGAAAGTGGACTGTTATTGCTATTCCCACTATATAAGTTGAGTTTGTGGCATGCTTTGAGACCACTGTTCATGAATTGTGGTTGCAGAACTTTGTCTTTGGTCTAAGTAATGTCGACAATATAGCTAGACTGTTAAGACTTCATTGTGATAGTTCCGCAACTGTTTTCTTCTCCAATAATGATAAGTATTCTAAGGGTGCAAAGCACATGAATCTGAAATACTTATCTATTAAAGAGGAGGTGCAAAATCAAAAGTGTCAATAGAGCATATTGTACATATATGATGATAGCGGATCCGCTAATGAAAAGATTACTGCCCAAAAACATTTATTGGTCATGCTGAAAAAATGGGCATTATAGAAAAGTCCTTGTTAGTAGGATATTCGAACATGTATATATATACATTAAGTTATCTTGCTCGTATAGTTGTGACACTTATGAATTCAATTAAAGTTGTATTTTGCATAATTGTTATTCACATTAAGGCTGCATGGAATAATGTTTTTTGAGACAACAATAGAAGTTCATAATTAAAGTGTTGTCGAATTAAAGTTATGAGTTGTTTTGATTTGTGGTACATGGATGGAATCAAGTCATTATGAACTTGTGACCGACATGATCCGATCTTTTCAATTCAGATTAAAGATGGCTTATTAGATTCAATTTATAGTGCGCAATTAAAGTTGTTGAATCTTCAAGTCGTAACATGGGCCAAGTGGGAGAATGTTGGATTATTTTATAATAATCCATAATGTGGCCCATGTGACTAATGGACTAGGTCTAATAAAAGGAAGGTCCAATGTGATGGTGGTTGAGCTTAAGGAAATTAGAGCCTAGTAGGGTTTCAATACCCTTCCCTCTCCCTTCATATACAAGCCTCACATTTGAGATAAGAGGATAAGGAAATGAGAGGTTCTCAACCATCAGAGAACATGTAGAGAAGAAGGGCAGAGGGAAGAAACACTCTTCAAGATTTCAAGATCAAGAATCAAGGTACACATATTTCTTCTACTCATCAAGTTTTGAGTATTAAAGTTTTATCTTACAAAATGATCATTCTGATTTCGTCTATTTACATGATAGTATTATGTATTTCAAAAAATTTTAAATGAGTGGTCATCATTAACACATTGAAGCCCAAAGGTTACAGGGAAGGCGATGGAGTTAGTCGACACCATGATCAGACGAAAGATTAATGTGTTGTGTCTACAAGAGACTAAATGGGCAGGAGCTAAGGCGAAAGAATTGGACACCTCAGGTTTCAAGCTCTGGTATACAGGAAAGTCAAAAACAAGGAATTGAGTGGGTATTATCATTGACAAAGAGTGGAGGGACAAAGTAGTGGATATTAAAAGAATGGGAGACATGATTTTATCTCTTAAACTAGTGGTAGATCGGGAGACCTTCCATGTTATTAGCGCTTATGCCCCACAAGTTGGTTTGAGTGAGCAAGACAAACTTCTTTTCTGGGAAAACCTCGAAAATCTACTACAGAGCATACCAGCGGAAGAAAAGGTGTTCCTAGGAGGAGATCTTAATGGCCATGTGGGATGTGAACCTCGAGGATATGAAGGTTTCCATGGTGGTTTTAGCTTTGGTGTGGTTAATGTAGAGGGTAAAGCTATTTTGTACTTTGCCTTAGCTTCTAATCTCACTATAGCAAACACGTGTTTTAAAAAGAGAACAAAGCATCTTATCACATACAAGAGCGGGGCAACATGTTCTCAAATCGATTTCTTTCTAGTAAGGAAACGGATAGAGCACTGTGCACAAATTGCAAAGTCATCCCTGGAGAAAGTTTAACTACCCAGCATAGGGTGTTGGTTATGGATGTTCTTGTTAAAAACAGAGTTTGAAGAAATAAGCATAAACCAAGCCCTAAAACAAGGTGGTGGAAACTAAAAGGTGAAGCTCAAGAGCTCTTCAAAACACGGATGCTAGCAGAGAGGGTGTGGGTGTTGGAGATTGTGCCCTAGGGCCAATCATTTTATAGATATGTTGTGAACATATCAATTAATTTATGGAGATAAATTAATGGTTATCATATTATTAGCATGTTTACTATGATAACAGTCCGTGATTAATTATGAGATAATTAATCTAAACTGTCCCTGGTCGCTCATTCAAGTGGGAACTTGAAATGAACTAAGACCAGCATGACCTCGGTG
>QANZ01029195.1:44417-113730 GCA_003254925.1 Chamaecrista fasciculata | reverse complement strand
TGCATTTTACCTTATTCAACTTTGAAATGGCATAACATAAAACCTAAACTTTTTATAATGTGCCACTAACCTCTATCTGATTCATCATAATGTCTTACCAAATCATCATGAAATTAAAACAATCAGCATCTTTATTGGCAATGAAAATTTATTTTTATATTATTTTCATAAACTTCCTAATAAAAAAACTTGTCGTGGCTGAGGGTGGTGTTGCTATGCACTGTTGTTTGGTGCTATGCACTGATGTAGACTCATCTAATTCCAATTCGCTGAAAATAGCATAATTCAATTTTTATCCCATGAATTATCATTCTACTCATCATAAAGTCATAACTAATAGCAAAATGAGCAACAAACAGAGAGGGTTGAGACTATATGTAGAGATTAACTCACCTTGCTCAACTGAACTATACCTCACCTTTCAAAACTCACCAAGGAGAAAACACATAAATTTAAAAATATTAAACACACACACACACAAACAACCCAATTCATCAATTCCATAGCAATTAGTAATTATTGTGATAGTGTGACGGATGGGTCATGGAAGGATTTGGGAATGGTCATTCATCATAAAGAAAATTCTCCTAATTGAAGGCTTATATATATATGAAGTATATAAAATCCTCATTGCTTAATCTAAGTTCAAACAATGACTTCCATGGACCAATCAAGCAATACCAGTTTTCTACATCCCAAAGCCAGACCGAGACCCAACAAACAAACCTCAATTTACCATTTTTTAGATAACCTTTCTATGAGAACATTGCTCTCATAAGCCAAGATGAAAATTTTGCAAGCGAATTTGTCATAATAGANTAAAGTTTGGGGACAAAATCAGAAAGTACAAAATTGACAACAAAAAAAGATTGAGGATGAAATTAACAGTTGATGTAAATTTTGGGGACAAAATTGACAAAAAAAAAAGTTTGGGGACGAAATTGAGAGTTAATATAAAGTTTGGGGACAAAATCAGAAAGTACAAAATTGACAACAAAAAAAGATTGAGGATGAAACTGACAGCTTGTGTAAAGTTTGGGGACGAAGTTGAAAGAAAAAAAAGTTTGGGGACAAAATCAGATTGTACAAAATTGACAACAAAAAAAAAGATTGAGGATGAAATTAATAGTTGATGTAAATTTTGGGGACAAAATTGACAAAAAAAAAGATTGAAGACAAAAAAAATTAAAATCAGAAAAAAAAAAAAAAAAAAAAAAAAAAAAAAAAAAAAAAAAAAAAAAAAAAAAAAAAAAAAAAAAAAAAAAAAAAAAAAAAAAAAAAAAAAAAAAAAAAAAAAAAAAAAAAAAAAAAAAAAAAAAAAAAAAAAAAAAAAAAAAAAAAACAGAAAAAAAAAAAAAAAAAAAAAAAATTGGTACGATCCACAAAATTGAGAAAACAAAATTGAGGAAAAAGAAAAAATTCAGAAAAAAAAATTGAGGTGAGGGACACATGTCATGTTGTGGCTGAGAGTGAGAATTAGGAAAAAAATGCTACTCTCCACAAGGAATTGACACCTATGCAAACAAAACATTGTTTTATTGAATAGTATAGATATAGATATAGATAGATAGATTCCTACCCAGCCTGCCAAAGAGGAAAAAAATTTACCGAATATTTTTTTCATCCAAAATTTCCACATTTTTAGTGAGCTAATTGCATGTGGTCCATCTAGAAAAAGATTGAATCGTATGCAAATTGAAGTTTTGAACAAATAGGGATTCCACTCTTTATATGATCACAAGGCATCACCTAGAAGAAATGGGTAGGTAATTACGTAAATAAATAATGTTTCTTACATCATCTGTATATTAATTAAGATTATTAGATAGATTGTTGACATTTAATTTAATGAATTTTCTTTTTCTCAAAAACGTAATGAAACGATTTTGTTTTTATATATATTTTGAGATTGTAATTAGCCTTGGTTAGTAATAAACAAAGTAACAAACTCCAATTTTTTTCAATAGAATATCAAATTCACTCTTTCAAAAGGCTTATAATTGTTGGCCAAAAAAAAAGGCTTATAAATTATAATTGAGAATTTAAATAATAGGGTAAATTACACTTTGGTATCATGTGGTTTGACTCTATTTCACTTTGGTACCCTGTGGTTTGAAACCTGACACTTTAGTACCACGTGGTATTATTCATTAAGACTTTAGTACCCTTTGGAGCTATTTTGTAATTTTAACCATAACAAATTTTGTAAAAATTACATATTGACCCCAAAAATTTTCAAAAAATTACAAATAGGTCCCTGAATACATATTATCTAGGGACTAAAATGAAAATTTTTTAAAAAATTAGGGTCAATATGTAATATTTGCAAAATTTGTTATGGTTAAAATTACAAAATAGCTTCAAAGAGTACCAAAGTGTTAATGGAGAATACCACAGGATACTAAAGTGTCAGGTTTCAAACCACAGGGTACCAAAATAAAATAGAGTCAAACCACAAGGTACCAAGATATAATTTACGCTAAATAATAATAAGAGCCTAATCTTTTTTCGTCCCATATAAGTTTGTTATTAGTTTCAATTGTGCTCCACATGTAGATGTTAAATAACCTTTTCAATATATTTATACTTTTTTAAAATTTTATATTTTAAATATTATAAATATCCATATTACTAAAAAAACATTAATCCTTAAACATTTAACCATATTATTTGAATATGTAATTTTTTTTTCGTAAATTATACAAAATTGTGTTATTTTCTTTTTTTTTTTCTATTATTTTAAAGAGAATTATTATTATTTTTAAGTATACATTTGACTGAATTTGTCTTCATACTTGTATTTCTTAATCGTCATCATAGTAGGCTATGTCTTAATAGTTAATTCTTATGTGTTTAGCATTTTGAAACTTCTAGATTTTTTTTTGGAATGTTTCAGCAAACTTCTAGAAAAATGGTATCTCTAAATGATATATTAATATATACATACATATATATATATGACATTAAATAAAAATACTTAATAGAGTTAACAACCTTAACAACATGCAATTTTTATTCTAAAAATAATAAAAATAAAACTTATTATTCTTAGTATTTTAATAATTTATTCATAATTTAAAAAATAACAAAATATTTACCTACACTTTTTTGTTTGCAAAGTGTACTAATATTAATAATCTGGATAGTATTAAAAGTTGAAAAAAAACGTTAAAAAAGATTTTATAATTAACATGACATTTAAGACAATATCGAAACTAATAACCGATAGAGACTTAAAAGGAAAAAAAACGATAATGATTAATGACCCTACTAAACAATGTCTTACATCATACTACCACTATTTATTGGTATTTGGTAGTAGGTCATCTTGGAGCTTTTGTTCATGATTCATGAATTCTGATTTCCATATTCTTTCTTCCAATTTGGATCACTCAGGATATTTATCTGATATATGCAGTGGAAATAATGAATAGAATGGGTATTAATTTAAAACTGAAACTTTATTTTGGTCCCTTGCATATTAGTATTTTCTCAATTTTGTCCCTCAAAAATTATTTTCTCAATATAATTTACAAATCCTTTTGGGGGTGTTGGTACACGGATTGCTTTTAATTCCTAGGAATCATATTCCGGAATGTGATTCCTAGTAATAAAATTTCCATGGATATAAAATTTTTTGTTTGGATAAGTTAAAATAGTATTGAAATTATTTTGCAATATTCCCAAGTAGGGGTGTTCGTTGGGCGGTTATGAACAAGATTTTTAACCGAACCGCTCACATCAGTTTGAAATAATTCTTAACCAAGCGATTAAAAATAATTTGTTTAACCAAACCAAACCAAACCAATAAATTGGCGGTTTGGGCGATCGGTTTGAACGGTTAACAAACTTATTAGTTGTTTTTATTAATTAATTATAAAATTAGTAAGAAAAAAATAATGTTTTGGAGTAGTAAGTCTAATTTATAGAATAGATAATAAAAATGATAAAATAAGACTAGAGATTTGAGAGGATAAAATTGTATGACGAAGAATAAATGTTAGTTGTTGTCTAAGATAAAAAAAAAATATGATTCAATAAGATAACATAATAAAAATATGATAAAATCAAATGATGATAAAAAAGTAATAGTTTTTTTTTTATTAAATGTAATCACATATAACACAATATAAATAAAAATAGCTATATATAAATACTAGCGGTCAGTTCGGTTAATTGAGTGTCTAAATTGTTAACCGAACCAAACCATTCAATTTTAATGCATTTTTAACCAAACCAAACTGCTCATCTCATCGGTTTAGTTCGGTTTTGCTTCGGTTCGGTTTGGTTTGGTTTGGTCAAATTGATTTGGTTCGGTTTTGAACACCCCTATTCCCAAGAACATTACAATCTTGTGTTTAGTTTAACTTTGATAATCTTGTGAATGTTTAATACTTTTCTAAATATGTCATTGGTTTTTTATTCTCAAATAATATAGCTTATCAAATATAGAAATATAATTCTAAAAAATAATTTATGAGAATACCTTAAAACAATGTGCTTTGTTTCTACGTCATAAAAAAATAATTATATCATAATTAAATTTTTGTTAAATAAAATTAATAATTTTATCAAGAGAATATGATTTCAAAACATAATGTCTATAATTCTTCAATCAATAAAATAATCTAAAAAAGTCACAGTTCAAAATATAACTAACATAATTCTAAAAATAAAATTTAATTAGATGGGTTTGACAAAGATAAAGATGAGAAATGAAAAGAGTTTGTAGAATAGAATTTAATTAGCTAAGTTAAATAAGGGTAATTTAACCATTTTAGGTGGATCAAAATAATCTCATCCCATGGGATTAGACTAATCCCACCCCTAGGGTGCGATTAAAAAATGGCAATTTCATGAGATTATGCTTATCCCGGGAATACAATATTCCCGGGACTAACTTTTTAATCTGCGTATCAAATGCAGGATTAGTCTATGCCGAAACTCATAACCCCGGGACTATTTTTTCAATATGTATACCAAACCCTCCTCATTATCCATGATAGTCCATCCCTCAAATATTTAACTAAATTGTTAACATATTATTATTAATTAAAAATATGATATTGCAAATTAATGACATAGTATTTTAACTGTTATATAAATAATTTTTTTATATTGACAAAATAAATTTACAAAAAAATATATTTATGTGATAATTAACATGCCATATTATTAACTAATGGTGTTACATATTCAATTAATATTGTTACATCATTCATTTAGTTAAACTTAGACAATTTTACATTATCTTTAATAGCATAACAAATATATTTATGTGATAATTAACATGTTATGTTATCAACTAATAGTGTTTTATCTTTAATTAATAAGTTAGTTAAATTAAGACTGATGGGCTAACATTAATAACAAACCAAATTATGAGAGATGAAATTGAGAAGAGAAATCTAAGAGGGATCAAATTGAGAAAAAAATGAATATGTGAGGGACTAAAACAGGATTTTAGTCATTAATTTAATCACAATAGAAACCAAACTATGCCAATGCCATATGTCAAAATTCGTCATCATCTTCTCTTTTGATATAATATAATATTTTAGTCATAAAGACCTAACCAATGAACTTTGATGAAATGAGCACACCATGAATAATAATAATAATAGGATCCTACTTGTCTGACTCGTGGCTGAAACACAATATGGGTCTCTTCTTGCCCTCTTTTTTTTTTTTTTTTTNTTTTTTTTTTTTTTGATCAGATCTTCTTGCCCTCTTAGATACACACATTTCTGAACTCTCTCACCACACCCACCAACTGTTCGATAGAATTCCCACAAGAACTTTCAGGCAAGTTTTCTGCTTTTCTTGTATCAATCAATTCATTCTTGTCCATTTTTCATCACTTGGGTCCTTTTTTTTATGCTCTTCTTTGGGAATAAATTGAATTTTGAATTTTGAATTTATTTCAGGGAGGGGCATATGGGATCATTGGATAAGGGAGTGGAAGATGGAGAGTACAAAAATAAAGAAAGGCAGAGGAAAATAAAGCCATACTTGATGATTTTCATGGCATCTTTGCTTGTAAGCATGGCAGGAATCTTTGTGCTTGGGTGGTGGATTTACAAGTTTCATCCTGGAAATAGAGAGCTATGGATGGTTCCTTTTGGTCTCATTCTGTTTCTCACACCAGTCATTGTTGGGTTTTCTTTGATTATTTCTGAGCCTTGTGTATCCCAGAAAGAAGAAGAAGTAGAAGAGGATGATGAAAATTCAGTCATTGATCTAATGAGATTGTCAAAGAAGTAAGCTTTTTCATTTTTTATTTTTGCACATACATAAGCTTTTCTGTATAAGTTCTCTGGTTTTCAAAGAGAAGTTCCTCCATTTTCTGTGTCTTCTTCAGGATTCTGCAATACATACATACATACATACATACTCCAATCTGGCAATTTTGTCTCAAACAGCTCAAAAACCTTGTTAGTACAATAATAGTATTCACTATTCAGCTCTTCACTTTTCTATTGTCCTATTAATATTTCTGGGACAAACTGGTTCTGATTTCTGAATCATTAGATTTAGTATTAAAAGATTGATGCATAACAATCAAATTCCCAAAGGCTAAAACTAAAGCAACATCATCTGATTTCTGAGTAATCTTGCAGTTTCCTTTTTCAGATCAAGTGAAGGACCAATTCTCCATGTACTCAATCTTTTACTATTTCTGGTTCATAAGTCATATCCCTCCGTCCCTTTTTATTTGTTTCATTGCAGAACTTTTTTTGTCTCTCAATGAACTTTTTTACCATTTTATCCCTATTTAATATTATAGTCATAATGGACGATTTGACTTTTGGTAGAAAATTATTTTGGGGTTCTGTAGTAATCAATTGGAATAGGTTTCATAAAAAAATTGTGAGAGTATTGAAATTAGTTGGAAGAATTTAATTTTTGAAATATGAGCATTAAATTGATGATATAATTAAGTCTAATTTAATAAGGGTAATATAGTCTTTTTATTTTAGATTTTACATTAACTTTAGTGATTTAATCATTATATTAGTTTGTGTGCAACAACCTTAAAAAGCAGATAAAAAGGGACGGAGGGAGTAACTCATAACAAGTATAATAATAACATTAATTTGAGAACAGAACAAGGGAAGTTGGTATCTGGGACAGATTTTAATTTTCCTGGGGCTAATGAGAGATTTTGAGATTGTTTTGGTGATAGAAGATTTGGTAATTAAGAAGGAAGAGAGATGAATGAGAGAGAGAGAGAGAGAGAGAGAGAGAGAGAGAGAGATGATGCCTTCCCTAGAATATACAAATCCATTTGGAAATTGGAATTATTTATTAACTAGACAGATATGATACAGTTGAAGCCTGTTGCTTCTATGTGCTTGTGATCTGATAAGAAATAAGTCTCTTTTTCTTTTTTGGAAAAAATAAGAAGTATTCTTTTTGGAAAAAATAAAAAGTTTGTTTTTTTTTTTTGAAAAAATAATAAGTTTGAAGATAAAGAAATACTTTTTCAAAGTCCAACCGCCTACCCTTTGATTTGATTCTCTCTATGTGTTGATTCCAAAACAGTGACGTTGCCTCTCAATAATGCATCCTCTTGGAAAAAGCAAAGCCAGCTTATTATTTATTAATATTAACCAAGAAACCAGTCAATAGAAGTTTCCGTTAATAAATAAATAAATAAAGAAAAAATCTGTAATTTAGTATGTGAATTTATATCGATTATGATCCCTTAAATAATTAAAATAAAATATTTCAATTGTCAACAGTCCAATTTTAAATTTAAATTAAGTTTCTATTCTTTATCCTTTAAATTTATATTAAATTAATATATTTTTTAATTATTAAATTTATGTTAAGTTTTATTTTTTATCATTGAACTTAATAAGAATTAAATTATTGACCATTACAATAATTTAAGAACTAAGTCATATATTTTAATTATTCATAGACTAATTCATTGATTCTATATAAATTTAAGGGAAAAATATAATAAAACCCCTTAATTTTTGGGCCATTTAGAAGTAGGTTCTTAAACTTTAAATTTTAAAAATTAAAACTAAAACTTTGAAGATTTAAAAATTAGATCCTTCTATCTATTTATCTACTAACGATAACGATGTTAATTACTATCATGTCATATTTCTAAGTATTGAATAGAATTTGAAAAAAATCTCTGATGTTAGGTGTTAGAATTTCTCTTGCTTTTGTGATTAAATAATAGGGTAAATTATATTTTGGTACCTTGTTCTACGGACCGATTTCACTTTGGTATCATGTTCTTTCAAAAGTGACACTTTCATACCTTGTTCTTTGCATCGTTAACATTTTGGTACCTTGTTCTTTCAAAAGTGACATTTTGGTACCTTGTTCTTTGCATCGTTAACACTTTGGTATCATGTTCTTTCATGATTTGTTACCCTGTTCTATCTTTGTTAGAGTACCAAACTATTAACGGTACAAAGAATAGGGTATCAAAATGTCATTTCTGAAACAATAACACATGACAAAAATTAACACTGTTAGTATAAAAAAATGGATGGAAGGATCTAATTCATAAATCTTTAAAGTTTAAGGATTTAATTTTTAAAATTAAAAGTTTAAGGACCTATTTCCAAATGACTCAAAATTTAAGGGGTATTGTTACATTTTCCCCTAAATTTAAAGATCAAATAATAAACTTTTTCAAAAATAAATAATATCTTTATTTTTTGAAAGAAATAGTTAAAATTTTAAAATTTCTTAGGGTAAATTACACTTTGATACCCTGTGGTTTGGTCATATTTCACTTTGGTACTCTGTGGTCTTAAAAGTGACACTTTGGTACCCTGTGGTATTTTCCATTAACACTTTGGTACTCTTTGGAGCTATTTTGTAATTTTAATCATAATAAATTTTGCAAAAATTATATTTTGACCCCCAAATTTTTTTTTATAATTTTCATTTTAGTTCTTAGATAATATGTATCTAGGGACTTATTTGTAATTTTTTGAAAATATTGGGGGTCAATATGTAATTTTTGAAAATTTGTTATGATTATAATTACAAAATAGCTCCAAAGAATATCAAAGTGTTAACGAAGAATACTGCAGGGTACCAAAGTGTCATTTTTTAAACTACAGGGTACCAAAGTGAAATATGACAAAACTACAAGATGGCAAAATATAATTTACCCAATTTTTTAAGTTGAATTTAACGTTCCTCTTTCAAAAAAAAAACGTTAAATCAAATCTCTTCACAGATGCCATGATTGCATCAATAGATGGATGAGCAAAGACTAATTAAGTTCACTATTTTAATTTATAGCTAGCTATTAAAAAGTGTACATCTCGTTGTCAAACTCTCTTATTTGTGGTTGTGGATAAAGATGTTTTTATTTTAAAAAAAAAACTAGGCTAACAATTAACAGGTTGCCAATTCAACAAATTAAAAAAAAAAATGGAGAATCTTAACCAGCAGGATAGACTTTGAATTGAACAAAAATAAATAAGAAACAAAAAAAGTAATCAATCTGAAATCTCTCCACACATGTTGCTTGCTGCTTCCCTTAATACTTTTAACCCTTCAAAATGAAATCATATATATTATGCAGAAGCACCCTGGTTTTTCTTAAATCTTATAATAAATTTTTAATTTCGTTCTCTCAATTTATATTTTAATCATATTTTAATCAATTTAATAATTTGTTTTAATAACTTGAGAGAACGAAATTTATATTGATTAAAATATAAATTTAATCATGCAAAATTTATATTTTAATCAATTTAATAATTTGTTTTAATAACTTTATCTAATAAACAACAGTCTTTGCGTGATTATTGATTAACAATATATAATATAAATTTGTGAAAAAGAATTAAATCTTAATTGAAATAAAAAATCATGTTAACTTTTTGAATGAAGTCAAGTAATTAAAAAATAAAATCAATTAAAATATAAAATTTTAAAAATAAAATTGATAATAAACAAATATTACAAATAAAAATAAGAATTGAAGAAAAATTAAAGGAAAAAAAAATAATTTTGTCTATATATTAGAGTTGACTTCCGTTTTCTTCTTTTTTATTAATTTTTAAAATTATCGACTCATTTTGGTCGACAAGAAGAAAATATATATATTATTTTTTAAAGTAAAAAAGTTGATTGCTAATATAGAAGTAACTGTATTTTAAAAGTCTTACAGTATTCTTTTAGAGATCTATAGATCTCATCATTGCAATTTTTGAGAATCAATTCACTTGCCAAAATAAAAAGGACAAATAGGATGAGAATATCCTTCATTAAATTCAATTGCTTACAAAGATTAATATGGGTTTAGTTAATAAAATCTCTGCTTTCCAAGGATGAGTCATTATATTCAATTGCTTTTATATTGATGTGAGTATAAAATCATATTTATGTGAGTACCGATTCAACAACATCTGTTGAAAACATACTTACACAATACATATAAAACTTATGGGCATATACTTTAGTGATTAGTAGCTAATTAATTAGAATATAATCTAGCTCGTTTACTTTGAAGTATGTGCTAGGTGTTAATGTTTGACCAAGTTTTATTTGTACTTATTTTAAATGGCCCTGAATTCACATGATAATTTCAATGTTAGAGTATGTACTATAAGGAGATGGGTTTAGCTTACAGTTGATGAAGAGGGTATTATTATTGTGATAGAAGGTGATATATATAGAAAATACCAACAACAAAGTCCAAAACAAATGTTAATTCAATTGGTAAAAAATTGATTTATAATTTAAAAGATTGTGAATTTTATTTTTACTAATGATGTGAGAGTTTTATTGATAAGCAATATGTGAGTATCTCTATAATTCATAGAATATAAATGTATATTTTGTTGGTAAATAACTTGTCATTTACATAAAATGTTTTCGTGGGAATCAATGAATGTGAAATCAATTCATGATGGTTATGATATGATATTTTCTTCTAAAAGAATGAATGACAAAATAATTAAGGTGAAAGTGTTATAAAGGAGTGGTCAATTAATGTAATGTAAGTGGATGATGTTTAATTAATTGTGAACAAGGTTTGATGAACTAGGATTTGGTCGAGGGTCGTTTCCCGGTTCACCGCAAGATTTTCCTGCAAGATAATGAACCACAGGGGGTCTCCCCTGTGATTCACCTCCGAAGCTTAAGTTAGTATTGGATAATACGAGAGGAGAATATGAGCTAGCATGAGTAGCGTGAGTAACATACCTTTTCTAGGGTTATCATCTTGTATTTATAGGCTCATTGAGGAGAGTCCGTTTAAGGAAACTTCCTTGATTGTAGAAGAGATATCTTCAGTGATATGGGAGGTGAATCATAATCTTTCCTATTTCATGTAGGAAGATATTGTTTTGCTAATTAAGGATAAGTGAATCACTATTTTCTTATTTGCGTAAGGCGCCTTGATGGCCAAGGCAGAATCCCTAGGAAGGATCTTTGAGCGATTTGTCTTGATTGACAACAGATCTTGGTTGATCCTTGATTGGTTCCTGATTGGTTCAGGGAATGTTTCCTTATTCCTTGCGATCTTATGCTCCATGGGCGCCCATGCCCTCTATGGTTATGGGCGTCCTTGCCCTAGCGGGGTTAAGGGCGTTCTCGCCCTACCTTATGGGCCTATGGCGTGTTGGGCCAAGGGCATCTTCTGCCAATTGGGCCTCCTAATTATTGGGCCTATTATCACTAGTCCCAACAAAAGAAGTGAAGCTCTGTCCCCATTAGTGGAGTCCCCTTCGAGTGGATGACGAATACAACGTTTTTTGTTGGTTTGTTTCGGGGCGCTTTGTTTTTCCACTCCTGGTGATTGGGCGATTATCCCGATCTAGATTGATTCAAGACGTGCTTTGCACTGCCTGTGCTGCGTTGCTACTTAGGTGCTCACGCGCTTTGATCTCCTTAGCGGCGTCGTGCTGTTTGGGCGTCCTTGCCTGCCTAAGGGCTTCTTGGCCCGATTATGTACTGAGCATGGAGTAACCTTGCCAGTTGGACATAGTTAATTATTGGGCCTATTATCACTAGTCCCTTTGAAAGAAGTGAGATTTTGTCCCCATGAGGGGAGTCCCGCTTAACGACGTTGTCGTTCGCTTATGATTTCTTGATGGCGCCATTGGCGTCCTCATTCCGTTTGGGGGATTTTCTGGTTCCTAGCCTCATGGCTTGCGACGTCCATGATTTTGGCGCGTTCGCTGAGAAAGTTTGAGACTTAGGCTATGTTTGGGAGTTTTAGGGAGAATGGAGAGGAGAGGACATTAATGGACACTAACAGAGTGGAGTGGAGAGGATATTAATGGACAGAGTAGATATGTTGTTTGGGAGTTTTTAGTGAGGAGAGGAATGGACACAGAATAATCTTGTTTGGAAGTTATTAGTAATGGAATGGAATGGAATGAATTATTATTGTTGTTTCCAATATTACCCTTTTCATTATCATTATTATTATTTCCAAATCCAATTCCAAAATGACCCCAACATTGAGCCATACCAAAAGTATTCCAATCAATTAGATAAAAGGAAATAAAGAATTTCAATCAATTAGATAAAAGGAAATAAAGAAGAGGCTGAATATATATTTTACCAAAAATATAAATTTTNGAAGAGGCTGAATATATATATATTTTACCAGAAATATAAATTTCCAAAGTAAACTCATCAGATACAACTAGAAATGAAAGATTCTGGGACCAAAAAAGCATGAGTGTTTGGGATGGCGTTTTGGATTCGCGGCAGCAAGTTAGTATATATCATCATCATAACTTACATACTTACTTTTATTTTTTAAGTAGAATAAAAAAAAGTTACTTTTATGCAGCTTTCATTCGATGAATATTGTACCAAAACATTGTACTCTTCACTTTGTACCATTTTCTTTCTTTCTTCTTTTTTCTCTCATTTCACCAATTTTTCAGCTAAAACAATAAGATATACCTTCCATGCTTCATCTTCATATATAACTAAATTTATAAATTAATTTAAAAATATCTTACACAAAAAATAAATAACACTAAATTTATAAATTAACTTAATAAAGTCTTACACAAAAAGCAAATAGTACTGAATTCATAAACCAACATAAAGTCTTACAAAAATAACAAACAATGCTAAATTTAGGAATTAACTTTAAGGTCTTTCACAACAAATAAAAAGCAACAAAATCCTTATCATAGATTCATAAACTAAGGTAAAATATTATTTTTATAAAGAAGACGATTTAACATCCTCTTCCTATCATGTGGTAAATATCCCATTAAGGCCTTTTGAGCAGTAACATTCTCAATCAAAAAGAGGTAAGCATCATCAAATATACTTGCATCTACTTGCATTTCTTCTAACATAGTGCGAACCTCACTTTCAATCATAATGTGTGTATTTTGACTCTTTGCAATTTCAGCAGAGCATTTCACCAAAGCCTCAACCATGTTGTTCATAGAATTAGCAATCAAATCCAACTTTGATGCAGCATCTATTGCTTTACCTTTTCTTTTCTTGGATGAAATTCCCTCTTGATGGATAGATTGATTAGCACCTTGAGGAGTTGCTTCACGAGATATCTCTACATGTTCGATATTGTTTACATCAAAGCTGTGCAAAGTTGCTTCATTGTTAGAAAGCATCTCATCAATATCATCTATATTATCAAAACTAGTCATGTTAGAAGATGCTCTTCTTTGTCTCATTTCAGATGTAGTCTCAGCATACTCCCCTGTTGCCCTATCTTTCCCATAAAGGGTAAGCAATTTCTCATAATATGGCATCGACTTATTTCTCCAAATAGCAGCTTCTGGTTTTGCCTGAATCAAAATAAAAAACAAATTATATTTAATTAAACAAATAAAACATCCATAAATTATACAGTATAAAATATTTATTACAAATTATTTACCTCAATTAATGTCTCCCAAACATCTGGTTCAGCAGTCCACATATGAGATATTGGATCCCATCCAAAACCACTAAGACCGTTCTTGAACAAATCATAGCACGGTGTGAATTTGCTTTTCAACTTCTTTATGTGATCTTTAATCTTTGTTTTGTCAAATACTTTATCAGGAAAATGATTTCTCATTTCTAATAGAATTTCATCCAACGCTTTTGATGTAAAAGTTCCGCCTTGTCTATTCCCCAAATCATGTTGATGGACATATGCATCAACAAGAACATCTTCCATAGCAGTGGTCCAAATACATTTTTCATTTGACACACTACTTTGAGTCTTTCGCTTCGACATATCTAATTAAAAATAGAATCAACTATAAAATTAACAAAAATAGAATCAACTATAAAATTAACAAAAATAGAATCAACTAAAAAATTAACAAAAATGACATTTAATAATTCAATGAAGGTTCATAAGAGGTCTTCATAGTACACACATACAACAAAAAAAACACAAAGTGAACAATTAACTACATAAATTTCAAAATAAGTTAGACACAATGCGAAGTTAAACATAAATTCATATCAAGAGGTGTAATCAAGCCACATAGAAGCTGCAATAGCATCTCTAATTATAGCTCCTCTTCTTGCGTCTTCACTATCTTCTCTATCAACACAATCTGTTTCATTATCATCTTGATTTTCAAGATCACGATCTACCTCAGCTATAAGTTCTTCATCTCGATCGACAAGCATTAGATAATTATGCACGACACATGCAGCTAACACAATTTTCTTTTGCGTTTTAATACCAAAAGTTGGTGCACTTGTGAAATTGGTAAATTTCTTTTTCAAAACTCCAAATGCTCTTTCAATTGCATTTCTCAGAGAAGAATGACGATGGTTGAATAATTCACGAGGATTTCGGGGAGGATTTCTTGAATACTCTTTCAAATGATATCTTTCTCCCCTATAAGGTGTGATGAACCCACCTTTTAACATAAACCCAGCATCAACAAGATAGAATTTACCTATAGAAAAGTAAATAAAACATTATTAATTGGGTGCTTAGTTAATTTAAGCTAATTGGTTCTTCTAATGCATATTTTGAAGAATACCTTCTGGAATTTTCAAGGGACATTGTCTTTTCAATGCATCTTTTAAAACTCGCGAGTCAGATGCTGTGCCTTCCCACCCAGCCAAAACATATGTGAATCTCAAATCAAAAGAACATGAAGCCAAAATATTTTGTGTTGGATATTCTTTTCTACCACGGAATTTTGGGGCATCATCTACGGGGACTTTAACACGCACATGAGTTCCATCAATTGCTCCAATACAATCCTGAAATAAATCATTTTATTTTTATTTGGACCTTATAGTTTCTAAATTTTAATTTAGTGTTAAAATACTATTCACCTTAAAATATGGGAAGAACCTATTACTGTTGAATATTTCTGGTGCAATTTCTTCACCCGTTGGTTGACATAAATATTCATCTTCTAATTCAATCAAAGCATTGAGGACACTGTGAAAATGACGACTTACAGTTTCACCAGACCTTACAAAGAAGAAGCTTAGTGCATGATTTTTTACACCATGCCCGATCAAATACAAGAACTTTGCAACTTGTTCTTCCACTGTTGCCCGTTGTGTTGGTCGAAGACCACCTTTCCTTTGTAGTATAACACACAAGTTTAAAAATGCTCTAGGGCCCATTCGTACTATGTCATAACATCTTCCACTATCTACTAAACGTTTCATTAGGTGATCACGTGCTCGTTCTCTCTCTTCTCTAATGCATTTATGAATTTTAATTTTTCTACATTGTTTTTCTTCTACATACCATATCATCACCGCTAGAAAAGCAAGTTGCATAGTAGCCACGACGAATAGATATTGCAAGAAGAGGTATTTAGACATCATATTTTTGCCTGTCATCTAATTGAAGTGAAAAGTTATATTTTTTGCAATTATTTAAGGTTAATAATTAGAAAGTAATTATTCTAATAATGAATTACTCAAACTAAAGTAAACATACTTGCTAAAAGAATTATAGAAACACATCACAAAAGTACTTATAAATTAATTAAACTTATCTTTTTATTCAAGATCATAATCATCAAGAAAAATTGTATATATATAATGAAGAAAGCTCAATATAAAGTCATCAAGCCGTAACTCAAAAAAATTAAGAACAGTGTTTTCAAAGAGCCACAAAGGTACACACATACTGTATAAAGAACAGTGTTTTTGAAGGAAAAACACATTAAGTGTAAGAGAGAAACGAAGAATCCAGAAACAAACCAGAGAGGGTAACTAAAAAAACCTTGTTTGGTTTTCTTTTCCCCTCTCTTTTTTCAATGTGCGTTTCTTNTCTATCTTTTTTGTATCACTTCTACTAGCCTTTGAGTGTGAAAGGGTTTGGGTAGTTGTGAGAGAGGGTTTTCAATTTTTCCGTTCAAAAATTGTATTGAGGAGGGTTTGTAATTTTTCCGTGCAAAAATTACAAATAGTGAATTTTGTCCCAGAGGGGGCCGTGGAGTAGGTCTTGAGGCACCGAACCACGTTAAAGATTTGTGTTCGTTTCTCCGTTTCCTCTTCCTTTATTTCTTGTGTGGGTTGTGCTTCCGCCCAACACTAGCAAAGGATCATAGCAATACAATGAGTTCCATCGGGAAGCAGCAACATCAGAGAAAAAAATAATGATGATAACAAAGTAAACATGAAAAAGAAAAGCACGAAAAGAGAAATCAAGTGAAAGAGATAAGAAACATAAAGAAATAGAAAGAGCACCTGGAAGTGAGAAAGAATGAGGAGACTGTGCGTATGAATGCAGAGACTGCGTATGGAGGAAAAAAGCGTGTGTTTGAAAGTGAAAGTGAGATTGAATATAATATTAGGGTTTGGATAGATATGTAATATTAATAAATTAATGAGGGTATAATTGTCTTGAAATATTCTGAAATTGTCCTCTCCTTCCTTGGCACCCCAAATTGGGGTGCCAGCAAAAACTCACTTTTGAGGTGCCAAGTGTCCCTCCTCATCCACTCCACTCCCCCTTAAAAAAACATCCAAACACAATTTTTTTACATTTTGTCCCTTCCTCTCTTCTCCATTCCCCCCTTGACACCACATCCAAACATAGCCTTATCCAATTTGACCTTGTTTGCTAACGGTCTTAATTGGATAGAAAAATAACTCGTCGAAACAACAAATATATATAGCTTCAAACTCATCGCATTCAAACTTGAAATGAGATATATGATCACGTTTAATCTTTGAGACCAAAAAATGAAAAATTATGAAAATATGTAGAACCATTTTTACGAAAAAAAAATTAAATAAATAAAGGGCTGGATTGAAATTCACCCTAAACATATAGGATCAAAAGTGGAATGTGACATTTTTTTGTGAGATCCTGATACACCAAAGACTGGAGATGCAGAGTCAGCAGACCACGTGGAGGCAACTGTGACAACTCAGCAGCATGTGGGACGTCCAAAGCAGCATGAAAGACTACCAATAAGCATGAGTCTTCTGGATGTTCTAGAAGAGAATTCTGTTAGCTTGGCAACCATTTTGTGTTATGTATTTTGTTATCTTCCACCTTTATATTGTTTCGTTTTTCATTATGAATGGTTATCGAATATTTGGGATTTGTTTTAGGAGTCCTCCCAACTCGAATAGGGAATTCGTCTTTGTATTTTTCTCCTTAGGGATTTCAATACAATCTTCGTTTATCTTGGTTCATCTCTGTCTTTTCACCGTTTTGTATTACTCTATTCTTAACAGATCCCATAGCTTTAGAACTTAGAAGTTTGTTATGGGTTTTAGAGATAGAATTAGTGATCCTTAGAATTTTAGATAGATTTTTAGACTATTTATTAAGCTTAACTTTAGAATTAAGATAGGAAATTTTTAGAAATTAGGAATTTGATAGTTTAGAATAGTAGAGATCATATTTAGAATCTATATATTTTTCTGAACTTGTTGTAAAAATTTGGGAATAATCTAAGTTAATATTTTATCTAAGTTTGTTTCTTATACCGAAATGTGATTTCTCTACCCTATAAAATTTATTTTTAAAAAAATTATATATTTTGTGCCTACTTTTATGAAGAATCCAACAATGAAAAGCATTTTCAAAAATTTGATTTCCGTAAAATATGCATTTTAAGGACCAAAGTGTTAGAAATTCAAATATCTATGGGAATAAGCTCTTTTTCAAATATGAATCTTTGCGCCAAAATAGATATTTGCCCTCCCAAGTTTTTTCCAGAATCATAATTAATCCTATGACCTCTTAAAAACTCCAACTCGACTCGATGCATTGGGTAGCAAAATCGCGTATCGGATTTCGAATATAATTCATTTACATGATTTTTTTGGTTGCCCAAGGTATCTCCTAGCCCGATGGGCTAAGGACTAATCTTCCGCGGATCTGAGCTCCATTTAAGGGTTTGCCACTAGTCAATTGATTTCATTTATATGATTTGACTGAGGATAATGAAGTTGGAAGTTTTGACTTTTGACAAATGGTGTTGTGAAAATCTATCATAATGTAAAATTTCGAATAACGATATTATAATTATAAAATAATTTATGCATTTACTTTTTTTATAACAATAGAAAGTTCAAAGAGCAACGACAAAGTCTAAACCTAACATAACCGGCATATGAGGGGCCCTAGCAACAAAGTAATAGAAGAAGTCCTTCTGAGAAAAGTGATGTCACTTAATGTTGAAGCCAATTGAAAGCACTGCCAGCAAATCCTCCAAAATAGGCTGAAGAAGAGGACGAGCGCCGAAAGGCTTTGTCAGCAACTGGAGGAAACCAGGCCTATCTGCAGCAAGAGTAACTTAAAAGGGAATTAAAGTTGCCCATGTTAATAATTATATTTTATTACATATTTTGTATTCAATTTCAATTTTTTTAGCTCTTGATTAATAATTATATTATATAATTGATATGTATTTTATGAAATATAAAATATTGTATTTTTTAGCTCTTCAATTTTTAATCCTATTTTTTTCTTTAAACTCATATTCTCCTACAAATTTTATATAGTATATAGTAATATAATATATATTATTGACAATTTTTCTTTGCAATATAATATTGTAGATATATATTTTATAATGATATATTATATATTATATTTTAAAAACATAAATATATACATATTATTCGGGTCGAATTTAAACATAAGTTTGAGTCCGGCCCAGATAGTATTCGAGCTTTTAAAATCAAGCCTTTTTATTCGGGTTTTTATTTTCGAGCTCATACTGTATTTTTTGTTGGACCTTAGGGTGTGTCTAGTCCAAGCAAGACTTTTCCATCTCATGGATGTCTCTTTTATTTTCTTTAACGATGAGTTTCTTCAACCTATCTGTATAACGATTTAGGTGAAGATTACTATTCTACTTGTGTATATTTTAGCTCTTTCCCACATTCAAATACGATATTTGAATTAAAAAGTTTAAATAAAGATTATTGTTTGTTTTAATAATAGAATAGAATAAATAATAAAGAAAGATATATTGTTCATATATATATACACATATATATATATATATTAGTTATAACTAGGTCAAATGTTTAAATTGACCCTATATCTTTGCCTCAAAGCTTATTTTAGTCATTTATCTATTACAATGTTCAAATTGATCCTATAAGTTTCCACAGTGGTTTACTTTGGTCCCAAGTTACTGAATATGGTCATATCTCTATCGTTTCAAGTTTGAAAACAATAAGACCAGAACTACAAGTTACTTTTTATGAATAATTTTCTACCTAGTTAAAGTTGTAAACAAACAATGTCAATCAAGTTTGAAAAGTGAGCCCCCCATTTCCCTATCAAATAAACAAAGTTGGTCATATAGATTCAAGTCTAAATGTAATGAGTTTAGAGTTACAAGTTACTCTTGACGAATCTTTTTTCTATCCACTTGGAGTTGTCATATCGAACTCGAAAGTGAATTTTGACCAAAAGGTGGAAAATTGGTCTCAAACCCAATTTCAAGTCTCATTTGATCTCATTTGGTGACAGTCTCATAGAAAAAAGACTCATCAGTAACTCGTAACTCCGAACTTATCATATTCAGACTTGAAATGAGAGAGATATAACAAAATTTGCTTATTTGACCTTAAATAAATGTGGCCAGCTGTTTATTAAACCAATGAATATTTTATTTTTTAAAAATTTCAATGAAAACCCGTGAAATTTAAAAACAAATAAAAATAATGAATATTTTCTTTCCATTTCAATGAAAAAAAAATGAATATTTTATTTTTGAGAAAATAAAATATTGAATATATTTTTGAATTTTAACATAATATTAAAATTATCATCGAAAGTCTTTTAAAACTTTGATTAAAGTTAATTTTTCTTTTTCTTTAAAAAGAAAATGGAATAGAGTCGAAGACTAATGGTGAAACTTTTTGAAAACTTAAGGGACCAAAACAGAATGAAAAAATTGAGGGACCAAAACAAAACTTTGAACAAACTTAAAGGATCAAAATAAAACTTTGACGAAAATTTTTCAAGTAACGAATTTTAAATTATTTCAACTTATTCAAACAAAGTATTTTAATTACTACAAATTTAAATCATAGCAATTTCAATTTTCAGATCTTATCTAAGCAAAATGTTTTAAATGCAAAAAATTGAAATCATGGCAATTCAAAATCTTAATATTTAGAATTTTATGAAATTTAAAATACTATTATCTAAACACACCCTAAGGTCCTTTATTACTTCACATGCCCCATACGAACCATTACATATCTTCTCCACTAAAATAGATAACTGTCATTGGCTCTAAACTTATCCATCAGTATGTTAAATTGTTAATTTATAACTATTTTTACATTGTAGACATAATTTATATTTAAAATGATTTATTATTTATCACATCATCTAATTTAATTGTTGATTCCATCAATTAAATTAGTTAACGTGTGACTCAAAAAGAAATTCCAACGTATTAAACCATTCAACCACGACAACATTGGTTTTGAGGACGAAAATACATACTATTGATATATAGCTAGATATTTTATAAACAAAATAAATAAATATGATATATTTCCATCAAATGAAATAACAATTGTAATAAGCATCCATGGCATCATTTAATTATTGCTTCTGGTAGTTAAACACTTGATTAAACTTCCTCTAATTTTAGGTTGGTTTCAACTTTTAATATTGTTTAGGAGAGTTAGTTAAAGTTCCTTTCTTGTTATATTTATAGCTAACCTTTTCCACTTTCGTCCAATAGAATATAGTAATCTATTCTAAACTAACATGACATCATTTTATAATTAAAAGACATAGTTTTAGCATCTTGATCGGATCTGAATCCATCAATAACAAACACTAATGGGATGCACTATCAATTCCGCAAGTTCCATGTCACTATTAAATATTAATTATAAGAAAAGAATATAATTAAAGTATTAGTTAAAGCCTTACTATCAAAATTATTAATAATAGACATATAATTTATTTATTTATTTTATTGATCATAGAAAAAATTGTCATACATTGTGTTCAAAAATAAATTTGATAATGAAATTATAATACATCTTAGCTCAAAGGGTCATTTTAGTCCTGAATGTATTTCTTAATAATCATTTTCGTATTTTATATTTCAAAATGTTCATATGAATCTTAAATGTTGGCAAAATGTTACATTTTGGTCCCAAATTATTGAATTTGATCATATTTCTCTCATATCTCATTTCAAGTTTAAAGGATTTGTTAAAAGTAGCTTTTCGCTCTGAATTCATCACATTTAAACTTGAAACAAGAGAGATATAATCAATTTCACTTGTTTGACCGTGAAATGAGTTCTCTACTTTCGGGATAGATTTGAGTATTTGACCTTATTTGCTGACGACCCAATTAGATAGAGAAAATATTCTTTGAGAAAAATACGTAGCTCTGAACTCGCGAAAGAAATATGACCATATTTAATAGTTTGGGACCAAAATGAAATATTTTATCAATATTTAAGACCAATTTAAATATTTTAAAACACAAATGACCAAAATGAACCTTAGGGCATAATTTAGGACTAAAATGACCCTTAGACCTAAAATTTATTTTAAGTCTTAGAATAATAATTAATTTGTAGGCAATTTGGGTTGAATTTTTCCATGTTAAGAAAATTAGTGCTAAGCTATCTTCCAAAGTAGCATTCTTTTTCTCCATAATATATGAAATTCGCATAACTAAAACTAAGCATATTTATAACAACTTACATCAATAGAAAGTGAATATTATATTATTATGTTTATAGTTCAAATAAATTTTCGGTATGAATAGACGTATGATATAATTTGAAACATTTCTTTTCTTCATCAAATAAGTTGAAACAACTGAATGTTAATTGACAATGTTTTTCTGGTTTTTTCATTTCTATATGGACGGTTTAATTTAATTAAAATAAATTAGTTAATTCTTTTTCTCACAATTAGTTAAATCTTAAAGCAGGTTTATATATTTTTTCTAAAACAAGAGGAACAAGTCATTGGTCAATTCAGATCTATGATCCACAAAATTGAAAGCGAAGGTTAAACCAATTTTTTATAATAAAAATATAAATATATAAATTTATAGTTTTTATGAAGATGACTGATGGTGAGGGGATCAATTCAGATAAAGATGTTGCCATATTATTTTTTCCATCAAATTAATAAAAAAAATTGTAAAACTTTAATCAATCTACTTATGAGATATTGGTTTGATCCTGAATTTATATTGATTAAATGAATTTTATTTTAAATCATTAAGATATACGATTTCATATATAAAATTTTTTGATCGTCAATTATTTAATTTTTAGTGGTGATTTAATTTTTAAATTAAAACTAATTTTATATTTTTTATTCATAAATTTATATTAAATTAATATTTTTTACTCTTTAGATTTGTATTTAATTTTTACTTTTCTAGTACTATTGAATCATATTATTAACGATTACAATAATTCAGAGATTGAATCATATATTTTAGTTACTTACTAATTAATTAATTAATTAAATATAAATTTAGGGATTAAATTATAAATATTTCCTCATTTGTTCTTATATTTTTATTATTTAAAATATTTAAAATATTTATATAAATGATAAATACATGTTTTTATATTTCAATATTATATTTTAGATAGTACTATAGTAGTGCCGTCCCATATCTTGTCCTGTCGGTGGTCCAATTCAATGGTATTTTTTTTTGGGTAAATTACAAAATAGGGTCCTGTGGTTTGGCCCTGTTTCAGATAGGGTACATGTGGTTTGAAAAGTTTCAAATTGGGGCCTGAGGTTAACTCTGTTTGCAAAATAGGGTCTAGGTGGTTTTGACCGTCAAAAAACTAACGGTGCACGTGATAATTTGCCTAACAATCTCAGGGTCTTTAGTTAAAATACTATTTTAAGACCCTAACTATTAATTTTTTTGCGTTTGAATCCCTATTTCTTACGTCGTCATGTTAAAATACTATTTTAAAATACTATTTTTGCGTTGGTTAAAAATAGTTAGGGTCTTAAAATAGTATTTTAACTAAAGACCCTGAGATTGTTAGGCAAATTATCACGTGCACCGTTAGTTTTTTGACGGTCAAAACCACCTAGACCCTATTTTGCAAACGGAGTTAACCTCAGGCCCCAATTTGAAACTTTTCAAACCACATGTACCCTATCTGAAATAGGGCCAAACCACAGGACCCTATTTTGTAATTTACCCTTTTTTTTTTAATAAACCAAGGGTATCTACCGTCGGGAACAGTGACTAATTCCTTCGCTGCGGGTTCTCCAGTTAAGGGTAAACAGCTGGCCACAGAATGCATTCCATACCCAAAGGTGGGATTCGAACTCCCACCACTTGGTTAAGGGACCAAATGAGGAACCACTAGGGCACACTCATTTTTAATATTATATTATAAATTAAACTTTTAGGGTAAATTACACTTTGGTACCCTGAGGTATGTATCGTTAACAGTTCGGTACCATAAACAATTTTTCCGTTTGATTTGGACAGAATTTAGCATGTGCATCACATATGCATCTCACATGACTCATTAAAACTCGGTTTTCTTTAACTTCTGGCCAAAATGAAGATTAAACACAATCTAAATTTCGAAAAACACCTAAAAAATTCGAGAAGTTTGAGAGGTATTTTTCGAAATCTAAATTGTGTTTGATCTTTGTTTTGACCAAAAGTTAGAGAAAATCGAGTTTTAATGAGTTTTAATGCATGTACGAAATTCTATCCAAATCTAGAGAAAAAATTGTTGAGGATACCAAAATGTTAACGAGTACATACCTCAGGGTACTAAAATGAAATAAGGTCAAACTATAAGATACATCAGTGTAATTTATCCTAGACTTTAAAAATGTTATGGTACTAATTCAACTTCAGTATGGGTGGAAAAGGTCAATCATATAAAATTAAATTATAATACTAAACTTTTTAACATGTTCAACATTTAATTTGGACATTTGGTACATAATATCGCAATAAATTAGTAATAGATATCACACCCCTATATATAAATGATGATGACCTACTCTATATCACATATTAAATTCATAATTTTTCTAAAAACAAAAGAGAGTTTAGTACACTACGACCACTTAATATCTTAGCATGACCATACATTTTATAGCAATAAAATCAACAGTACATAGTGAGCTTTATTCAATACTTTTTTTTTAGTATTGTAAGGAAAAAAATCTTAACTCTCAATTATGCTAAAATACAAGTTTTGTTTTATTTGGTGTTGACAAAATTGAAACTAAGTTAAACAAGGAGTGGGTTTTGATTTCAACCCAAAAAAATAGTAAAAGTTAGGTCTCCAGAAATTATATCTTTATATGCACAAAATCTTCATAGTCTTTCTTAATTAGAAATTTAGAAGATAAAAAAAAGAAAGAATTTAAGAAAAAGTTTATCAGCTTATTTACTAGTAATAACTAATGACTCTTTCCTTTGCCTTGTTTCTAATCTAAAAAGATTTATAATTAACCTTTAAATAATTACTTTTATTTTAGTAAGTTTGATAATGCACAAATTAAAATTTTAAAAAATGTAAATGTGCTCAAATTCATAATTTTATTTCCATTGATCTATTAATATATTTTTATTAATCCTTCATTGAATTGGGTTATTTGTAAATATTTCCCACCATCATTTATTTATTTTGAATATAATTTATATATTTTTTTAATCAAAAAAGATTTATAAAACTTATAAGTTAAGGTAACTTTATTTAGTTTTTTTTTTTCTTTTGGCCTGAAGGTAACTTTTTGAAAAGGAAAAGAAGAGAGAAAATGTATTTAAATAATTTTACATATTTAGGAAAGAGTTTATTGTAGGAATTATTTTAATTTTTCTTATATTAAGAGATATATGGCAATTGAATAAGGGATATGGACACAAATTGAAGTTTGAAAATTTCCTCATATAAAATCTTTCTCAATTAGAATTATATAACTATAAATTAATTTTTATAAGGGTCAAGTGGGCCCCACACATCCTTAATCCTTATCTAGCTGTTCAACAGTGGGCCCATTTTACTCCTTCTGAGATTTTGAGCTTCAATTTTTTTTTAATGAACCGACATTCAACAATTTTGGAACAAAAAAAAAAGACATTTATCAGATTATTTAATCTAATGAATTAAAGTGAATTATGAAAATAACTCACGATTAATTGATGTAGTGGTTATAAGTTATACTTTAAAAGAACTCAAGTTTGATTTTTAAAGTTGACATTATTGGAAAGACTCAATCATTTCACTCCTGAAAAATTCATAGTTTAACAAAAAAAAAAAGTAAATTATGAAAATATATTAAACATAATTAGATAAACTAATCAACTTGTTTCTTTAATTCCAAATCATTAAAAAATATTGTGAGTGAGAGAGGTAGAGAGATGTGTGTACACGATCTACGCGTAATTTGTTGTTTATTTATTAGGGCCGAATACTCAAATTACTCCAAAAATATTGAGATAAACTTCAAATTGGTTTCAATTCTTCCATTTATTTCATAATTTTCATAATCCTTTTACTTTTAGTTTTAAATTATTGAATATGATAATATATTTTTCATTTCAAATCTAATTGCCATGAGTTTAAAATAATATATTACTTTTCAAGTTTCTAAACAATCAAGATTAAATCAGTTCTAAAAATAAATAATTTGTTTGATAAAAAATAATTAAAGATAATTATTTTTTATTTTAAAATTATATTTATTCTTAGAAAATTATTTTTCTGTCTAATTAATAATTATAACCGTCAGCAAATATTTAGGACCAATCTAAAATCAATCTCATACTTTTAGGGTTAATTTGAATATTTGGCCATTTATTGGTCCTCTCATCACTTCACTGTTATTAAATAGAGAACAGTCAACAATTTCTCAGCTGGAAACAGAGATTTTTTTCACTCTTCCATCTCTTTTCTTCTTTTGCTCATTTTCCATTCATTGACTGTGTGAATAAATCATTGCTGAAGCTTTTAGGGTTTAGAGAGAGAGAAAGAGATACAGAGAGAGAGAGAGAGAGAGAGAGAGAGAGAGAGATATTTGATAACATCTCTCACTTCATTCACGGGATCCAGTCATATGTAGCATTACGATTCGGAAAATCGTTGTTTGTTTCCTCAGAATAAACCTTCTCTTTTGAAATTGGAACACCCGGATCTTTCAACTATTTATTGCTTCGTTTTCATTGGATCGGTAAGAGATCTGCTTTTTTTTTTTTTTCATACTGATTATCTTCTTCTTCTTCTTCTCATCGTTTCTTTCTGGGTTTTTTTTTTTTTAACTTGTTTATCTTGAAGAGTATTGAAAGTGAATTTTTTTCGAGGTCCATTATGCGGCTGAAGTAGTTTTTGAATTCTGATCAGCTAACTTTTTGGGTTCGTCCTGTATGCTCCTCAATTTGATCAATTGTATGTTTTTTTTTTTGGGAGTAATCATAGCTAGATCCATTCACTTGAGGGAATTAGTAGTGTGTTTAGTGTTATTATGCTTGGGTTTTGAGTTTTGAGAGGTTATTAAATGCATTAGTCTTTAATGTTGGTCGCGAAAAAGAAAGAAGCACCACCGGTGGAGTTTAGGCACACACTGTCTAGCAGATCTGAAAAGAGATTAGTAATTGCTTAATGGCGGCGAAGGAAAGTGAATTGACGTGATTTGTATGGTTCATGGAAGCTTGACTACATTAGACTATTACTAAATTATTCTTAACATCTTGGTGATCTATTGGATAATTCACTTATACATTTATATTCTTATTGAAATTTCATTTGCTAATCTAATTCATTAGAACAAGAAGCAATTTTATTGCTTTAACTTGGTTTTCAGACTAGATCTTGACCGGATATTCTAGCAAATAACCATGGCTTTAAGGAGTTTCTAATACCATGTCTTATTATATAAACATTTCTGAGTGAGAATGATATTTTTTTTCAGGTTCGATATGGCAAAAACAAGTCCAGCAGATGGTAGGACTAGAAGCTCCGTGCAGATCTTTATAGTAGCTGGTCTGTGCTGTTTCTTCTATATATTGGGTGCCTGGCAGAGGAGTGGTTTTGGAAAGGGAGATAGCATAGCTTTGGCGATTACTAAGAATAATGCAGACTGCAGTGTAGTTCCAAATTTAAGTTTTGACTCTCATCATGGAGGAGAAGTTAGCAAAATTGATGAATACAATTCAAAACCTAAGGTATTTAAACCATGTGGTGATAAATATATTGATTACACTCCTTGTCAAGATCAAAGGCGTGCCATGACCTTTCCAAGAGAAAATATGAACTATCGTGAGAGACACTGCCCTCCTGAGGAAGAGAAATTACACTGTTTGATCCCAGCACCCAAAGGATATGTAACTCCGTTTCCATGGCCAAAGAGTCGTGACTATGTGCCATATGCAAATGCACCCTACAAGAGCCTTACTGTTGAAAAGGCTATTCAGAACTGGATTCAGTATGAGGGAAATGTGTTCAGATTTCCTGGTGGTGGCACCCAATTTCCTCAAGGTGCTGATAAATATATTGATCAGCTTGCTTCTGTAATTCCTATAAGTGATGGGACTGTGAGGACAGCGCTGGACACTGGTTGTGGGGTATGTTTGCCATCCCAATTTACTGAAAACTTTTTTTAACATGATTAGCTTTCATTTTTGTATTGCAATCTTAATTTCGGTCATTTTGCACAGGTTGCCAGTTGGGGTGCATATCTGTGGAGCAGAAATGTTATGGCCATGTCTTTTGCACCAAGGGACTCTCATGAAGCACAAGTACAGTTTGCTCTTGAAAGGGGAGTACCTGCTGTTATAGGTGTTCTGGGAACCATAAAGTTGCCTTATCCATCTGGAGCCTTTGATATGGCTCATTGTTCTCGTTGCTTGATTCCTTGGGGAGCAAATGGTGAGGATTTTATGTTAAATACACCAACTTTACCTATAAGTGTTTACTGTAATAAGAAAGCTTTGAATATATTTCTTTTATCTTTTTTCCAACCAGTTTCTGTTTGATTTAGTATTTATCAAGTTTTACTTATGATTCTGAAAACAGCTGTTTGGTATTGTGTTTTGGTTGTTAATTTGCAGATGGAATATATATGATGGAAGTTGATCGAGTTCTAAGACCTGGTGGATATTGGGTTCTTTCTGGTCCGCCAATTAATTGGAAGGTTAATTACAAAGCCTGGCAGCGAACTAAGGAGGACCTAGAGGAAGAACAGAGAAAGATTGAAGAAACTGCTAAGCTTCTTTGCTGGGAGAAGATATCTGAGAAGGCTGAAATTGCTATTTGGCAGAAGACTGTAGACTCTGAAGCATGTCGAAGAAGACAAGAAAATTCTGATGTTAAATTCTGCGAATCAGGAGATGTTGATGATGTTTGGTATGGCCCTGGTTTTATTATTTTACATATTTTATTTTCAGGTTACCTATTCAATTTTCCATTTCATTCTTTCCATGGGAGGAAGCTACTGAGGTGATTAGTCAGTTATCAAGGACCTAACTCCATATGATTAGGAAAATTGATATCATCATGATTTTACCTTAATTTCGTCTTTGAGGCCTAGAAAATATTTCAAATCATATGTAGTTACTAGTTTACAATTACTATTGCAATTTTCACTTTTATCACTATAACAATGCTTTAAAAAGTTCTGGGATTGCTGCCCATACTTGACATTGTGCAAGTTATCATTATCTTTGAAATCATATGAATGTATTTTAAGACTGGGTCGAGAAGTATTCATTTTGTACATTCAAGTGTACTTGTTTATTTAATTAAGGTTGAAAATATAAGTTAAATCTTATCTTCAAAAAATAAAGTTAGGGACTGACTTGGAATGGCATTGCTTTGTGGCTACAGGTATAAGAAAATGGATGCCTGCGTTACTCCCACTAGTAAAGTTTCTGGCAGTGACCTTAAACCATTTCCAGCCAGACTATATGCCATCCCACCAAGAATTGCTAGTGGCTCTGTTCCCGGAATCTCTTCTGAGTCATATGAGGATGATAACAAAAAGTGGAAAAAGCATGTAAACGCTTATAAGAAAATTAATAGACTCCTGGATTCTGGAAGGTATCGCAACATTATGGATATGAATGCTGGTTTAGGTAGCTTTGCTGCTGCAATTCAATCTCCTAAGTTATGGGTTATGAATGTCGTGCCCACTATAGCTGACAGAAAGACACTGGGTGTCATATATGAGCGAGGACTCATTGGCATCTACCATGACTGGTATGGTTTTTTCTTTTTGTGCCCAGGGCACCTATGTATGTTAAGTGTTAAAGTGCTTAATTGTCAGTATTTGTCACATGTCAACTTAAATTACTACTCAGATAACTTAGTAGTCTTCCAAAAGTATGACTATGGTACAAAGCCTGCTGATGCTATAATGTGCTATCCTGTACTGAATTGTGACAATATCTTTAGGCTGTCAATTGTCAGAAAAAGTTTACTTCTTTCACCTTTCCTTTTAATTTTTATACCCATGTTGTGCCTTTATGATTCAGGTGTGAAGCCTTCTCCACATATCCAAGGACATATGACCTCATTCATGCTCATGGTCTCTTTAGTCTATACAAGGACAAGTAAGTGTTCCTTTGGCTGAATTTAATTAGTTTTCCTTCCATGACCTTAAAAACGATTTGTGGTAAATGAACTCCAACCAATTTCAGTTACTGGAATACTGGTGTTACCATGGAATCTGTAGTGTCATAGTTTGTCAAGTCTTATTCAGGCCTTTACTGTTCTGTACGGCTAAAATCACTTTGACCTGTGCTTGATTATGACTATTTTATGATCCGGTACTGTGAAAGAATCAATGTATGAAGTGACTAGTATTTAGAAGTAGATTGTATGTTGTCATGAATCCCTTGGTTCATATTTCTGCATTACTTGTTTGTCACTTTAAGATGCTTTCTGGGCAGTCACTTTTCTAATCTTATGCCTGTTTAACTAAATGGTGTCTAGATGTCTATTGTTTTTAGAAGTTTTTTGAAGAGCTTAAACTGAGCAGCTCTCTGAACCTGGAGCTTCTAACAAGCTCCAAGTGAATTTATTTCTATTATCTGCAGAACCATTAATTTCAGTTCTCTCTGTTACTTGAAAAGCATTGTCATTCTTGTGCCTGAAGCTTGTGTGTGATAATTAAAACGCAGGTGTAATGCCGAAGATATTCTTCTGGAAATGGACCGGATTTTGCGACCAGAAGGTGCCGTCATATTCCGCGATGAAGTTGACGTCCTAATTAATGTAAAGAAAATAGTCGGAGGAATGCGATGGGATACTAAATTGGTTGACCATGAAGATGGTCCTCTTGTTCCTGAGAAGATACTGATTGCTGTCAAGCAGTACTGGGTTGCCGGTGGAAATTCCACGTCTTCACAATAAACAATGAAGACAAGTTGAATACAGAATTGGCCCTAGGCTGCCAGTTTCTTTCCATACACGATCTTGATAGAGTTCATAATATATGTTTTTGTCATAAGCATTTTTTGCTTATCTGATCATATAATCGACTCGTGCAAGGAGGGTGGTGCTTACAAGAAATATGCTCAATAGTCAATAGTCACTTCTCCAAAGGTTTCTGTTGTAGTTAATTTATAAATGGACAAGATTACAAAGCTGTGCTCTTGAGTTTTATATTTATATCACTCATTTTTTGGCCTAGGTTAATTATTATATTGTTGTATAATGTTTTTATATTTCAAATGTCAAGCAAACACTGGCCTTCTTCAGTAGTTAATTCTTTATTTTTCTGAATTCCATTTAACAGCTTTATTCGATGTATGAAATGGGCTTTTGCTTATGACAACTTATTTTATACAAGATTAGTGATTGTCATTATTGTTCAGTATTCCCCATTATATAAATTTGTGGTGAAACATTATATAATTTACTTACTGTCAAGAAAAAACAAATTACAGGTCTCAACTAGCATTCGTAAAGTAGTGATCTGCCCCACAAATGTGAATGCACAAAGCAATTTAGCAGCCACTGAAAATTGAATATTGAATAGTCCCATACATCTTGAATGAATAATTAATGTCATAAGTTACTTAAGAGCATAAATTCTTGAAGAGAATCATACTCTAAAAAGTTAGCTGCTGAGAGCCTCAAAATCTTATGGAGTACTTGCAATTTCTCCAATGTAAGATTTGGTAGATAACATCTACAAGAACAGGCATGTTTTACGACTTCACTTTGTGACAATTTTTATTTGGCGTCTCGAAACACAGCCACTCTCTCTATATATAGTCTTTTGGGGTTTGACTATCTTTCAATAGAAGTATCATTATAGCGAGTTCAAGTTGTTGAGAAAATCATAACTTAAAAACTAACTATTAAGATTATAATCCAAAACCTATAAATTATTTTACGGTCAAAAGGTTCTTTTGGTCTTAAATATATGCTTTAATGTTCATTTTTCAAAATGTTGAAATTGGTCCTAATTGTTGGCAAAATGTTTTATTTTGGTCCCAAGCTATTGAATTTGTTCATATTTCTCTTGTCTCTCATTTCAAGTACAAGGGACTTATTAAGATTAACTCGTAGCTATGAATTCGTTGCATTTGAACTTGAAACGAGAGAGATATGATCAATTTTACTTATTTGATCGTAAAACGAACAATTTGCTTTCATGACCTATTTGACCTCGTTTATTGACGATATCAACTGGATAGAGAAAATACTCTTTGAGAACAATACGTAGCTCTCAACTTGTCACATTTAAACTTGAAACAAGAGAAATATGATCATATATTCATATTCAATAGTTTGAGACCAAAATGAAATATTTTGTCAATATTTAAGAACAATTTGAACATTTTGAAATATAAAGGACCAAAATGAACATTAGAACATTCATTTAGAACCAAAATGACACTTTAACCTTAAGATTATAGAGTCCAAAAATTGTAAATTATTTTACACTTACTCACCTCCTTAGTGTGGAACTCATTATGTAGATCTAAATGTATGTTTTAATGTTCGTTTTAGTCTTTTATGTTTCACAATGTTTAAATTGGTTCTAATTGTTGGCAAAATGTTTTGTTTTGATCTCGAACTATTGAATTTGTTCATATTTCTCGTCTCTCATTTCAATACAAAGGACTTGTTAAGAGTAACTCGTAGCTCTGAATTCATCGCATTTGAACTTGAAATGAGAGAAATATGATCATTTTTACTCGTTTGATCGTGAAACGAGCAGTTTGCTTTCATAACCGATTTGACCTCGTTTATTGACGACTTCAACTGGATAGAAGAAATACTCTTTGAGAACAATATGTAGCTCTCAACTTATCACATTTAAACTTGAAACAAGAGAAATATGATCATATATTCATATTCAATAGTTTGAGACCAAAATAAAATATTTTGTCAATATTTAGGACTAGTTCGAACATTTTGAAATATAAAAAACCAAATTAAACATTAGAACATACATTTATGACGAACATAACACTTTAACCTTAAGATTATAGAGTCCAAAACTTGTAAATTATTTTACACATACTCACCTCCTTAGTGTGGAACTCATTATGTAAATCTAACTAAATAATGGCTAAGAACTAAGAAGTTAAATCCCTACAAGTCATGTAACATTCAAACACTTTACTGCCTAAAATTTAAATTAATTTCACAAGGACACAAACTCCATTAGTGGCTGGGGTCAGAATCTTTACCACAGTGGACCTTGCCTGCTAACCCTAAACAAGACAGACTGGTCCTATATATGGACACTGCTTGTGCTTGGCCACAAACTCATGATACAATAGTCAATAGGTTGGCCAGGAAAGATATTCTCAAGCTTCATTCAGAATTTTGATAGAGAATTTAAGGAATTTTTCTTTTAAAGTAAATTAATATTTTAGTCTTTGAAATATAATAAATGTCTCAATTTAGTCATTAAAAGATTAAATTATAAAATTCAGGCCTATTTAGTCATTTATACTGAAATATCAATATAAATTTAACAACAAATATGATTTTTAAACTTCAATCTTTTTAACAAAATTGAAAACTACATCAAGTTTGTTATTAAATTCGATTGGTACCATTGACAAAATAATGAAACTAGTTATGAATATATCTTTCTACAACTAAATATAATCATATGATTTAATCATTTAATGGCTAAATTATTAATTTACTTTTTTTTTATTAAAATGTTGGTGTATCATGAAATTTGTGTTTATGATGTTAAAATATATTTCACATCAATTTTTGAAAAAAAAAAGGAAAGATTATGGAAAAAAAGTTGAGTAAATTAACAACTCGGTTCCTGAAAGATTATTGAATTTATCTTAATCCCCGAAAGAACCAAACATATAATCATTAATTCTTTTTATGACTAACGAATATATCATTTGGTTCTTTCAAGGATGAACAAGTACATCGTTTGGTTCTTTCAAGGACTAAATTGCCTACTTCCAATATTTAAGAAACTAAGTTATCAAGTATAACTCGGTAATCTTTCTAGGACTAAATTGTTAGTTTACTAAAAAAAT
Organism: Chamaecrista fasciculata; assembly: GCA_003254925.1. Classification (NCBI taxonomy): domain Eukaryota; kingdom Viridiplantae; phylum Streptophyta; class Magnoliopsida; order Fabales; family Fabaceae; genus Chamaecrista; species Chamaecrista fasciculata. The sequence continues at coordinate 79,823 of QANZ01029195.1, read as the reverse complement.
TGAACATCTCTAGTATTTAGGAAGAAATTGAAATAATGAGAACCTCTATTTTATCCCTTTTATTTTTTAATAACAACAAACAACTAAACTGAGTATTGAATAACCGATGGCAATTAATTGAATTAGGGCCACTTGGTTTGTCAATATTAAAGCCAAGATAATGGGTCCTAGTCTATGTTGTGTTGTAACCCTCATCTGATTCTTGGCAAAATGTGGTGTATAATAAGGCATTATAAATGCATGTCATATTAGTGTCCATTTTGGAGTTACATTATTGACATGAAAGGCAAATTAATGGCAAGAGTAATGAAGGAAGAGACTTGCGATGTCATTTATGTCGTCTGATTGATTTGTGTGGATATCATAGCTCTCAATATATCACAATACACAATTGATGATGATGGTGGGTTCTTCAAGGCATGGATTGGTCTGGTGATTTTGAGATCCCAAGCATCAAAAATTAATTAATAATACATATATATATAATGCATAGTGTATTCGTGTGACACTTGCAGCCTCAAATCTTGTCATTTCTGTCTATTCTGTTCTAAGTATAACCATCAAGAACAGAGTCTTCACTGAACCATATGCCCACCATAAACGTGTTGTACAATGACCAATATTTACCTTGAGTTCAAGTACCAACTACTTCCTTTGTGTCTCTTCTCTTTCCATTGTTTGTCACTAACAAGTATGATATCACAACTATGCCATTATTGTTATTAAGATGGAGCTCTTGATATATCTAATTGGTCAAATAGTCATTTTGGTCCTTAAATTATGGGATACGTCTCATTTTGATCATAAAACTATTTTTTGTTTTGTTTCGATCATCAAACTTTTACATGTGTTCTGTTTTGGCCCCCACAATGTGATTCATCTAGTTTCTATCATTGTTTCTAGCATTGACAATTGAGACAAACCATTTCTCTTTCATGCGTCATAAATCATAATAAGTGAGTTGACAAGGAAAGATAGAAAAATTTTCACTTTCTGAAAAAAAAAATCAACTAAAAGTATATCTCTAACTAATTTGTGACTAAGAATGAAAATTTTTCTTTCGGTCTTTGTCAACTCACTTATTATGACACATATGAGAGACAAATAGTTAATCCCAATTGTCTAGATTAGAAATAATGACAGAAATCAAACAAAATTATATTTTAGGGACCAAAACACAATAAATGTAAAAGTTTGAGAACCAAAACAAAACAAAGATTAATTTTAAATATCATTCTTCTCTTCCTTCATAAATTGACAATATCCTAAATTAAGATATTTTGACAAAAGACAAAAGTAACGTTGGTACTCCCAACGTATGAGGTCATTTTCAGTTATACCTCCGACGCTTTTTTCTTGTTAATTACACCCCCAACGTTTCACATTTGAGTCAATTATACCCCAACCCCTAATTAATTACATAATAGTTCAGAATGTTTGTCATCTTTAACAAACAGGTCCCTAGAAGCCATTAACAACCCTCCTTCACTTATCTTGTCTATTTTGCCTCTCTGTCCAAAGGAGTTTTAAAGTTACTTTACTTTTCAATTATGGCGAACATGACGGCACCGCCACCGGAGACTATGTTAACACCAGGAGCTAGAACTATTGGTATTTTTGCTCGATTTCTCTATATTCGAGGCTCATCAGGGAGTTTGTGTGTGGTTGTTGGAACTGTGAAAAACATAGGGGAGAGATTTTTCGGGTTTCTCAATTGCAGGGACCAGTTCGTTAGAGATAACAAACATTCTAGATTGTTCTGTAATTAGTTAGGGACTTGTGTGAAAGGAAAATCTTGAGAAGATGGAGGATTTCTAAATAATAAAAATTTAAGGACCTTAAAAAAATGCCAAGTTGAGGAATAATTGATTGAAATGTGAAATGTTGAGAGTACAATTAATTAAAAAAAATGTTGAAAATATAACTGAAAATGACTTTAGAATTACCATCAATACTTTTCCCTATAAAAAATAGTCACTAACCAGAAAGAAAAAGGGGTATCAAGATTTAACATTCTCCTCCCTTCAAGTTTCAATCTCTTGCTCTATAATTACCAAACATATCCCTAATCCCATTATTTTTCCAATTTTTTTGTTAGTTTTGATTAAGGTGTATCATCTATATTTGACTATTCATGGGTGATTGTGGATCATTTATTGTTCAATGTCTTTACTATTGTATGATGTTCATCACATTATAATCATTAATTCATACATTTATTCAGCATAGTTTTTTTAAAAAATAAATTAAGTGGAAACTATCCATTTTCAAATAGCAAACTCAACTAACAAGAGGTTCATCTAAGTGGAAAATAACTTAATTTCACTTAAGATACATTTTTAAGTTTGAGACTTTGTAAATACACTTATTGATAATAGGCCTGATAATTAGGAGGCCCAAATGGAAGAGCATGCCCCTGATCCAGCAGGCACCAAACCCACCAGATGGATCACATGGGCATGAACGCCCTGTAATCTCGCCATCAGATGTAGACGCCCACAATCACGAAGGGTGTGAGCGCCCACGCACCAACAAATAAGGAAACATTCTCTGAATCAATCAGGAGCCAATTAAGGATCGATCAAGATCCGCTGTCAATCAAGGCAAATCATTCAAAGATCCTTTCCCCTGATAACGCCTTAGCCATCAAGGCACCTTTCACAGAAAAGGAAATTACGTGGGAGCCAAGGATCACAATCAGATCAGTCAGGATCACAATCAAGCATCCAGGCATTTATGGCAAGATCACGTCAGATCACCCTCAGCCAGTATAAAAGGTTAACCCTTCACACTGGAAAAAGGTACGCTCTCTACTCAGTCAATTGAGATTATCGAGCTCCTAACCCTTACTAACTTAAGTATCGGAGGTGAATCGCAGGGCCACCCTGTATTTTCATTATCTCGCAGGTAACCTTGAACCCAGAGTTGCCTCATCTGAACCAAGTAATGACCCCTAGCCAGAACCTAGTTCATCACTTATCTCTATTGAGAGACTCTCCTATCATAACTAAATGTACAACGCAAGTCGAATTGAAATTATTGGAGACAAAACTCGAATGTCCGGCGAGCAAAAAAAAAAATATGAAACTCAATACTCTTAAAAATATGGGACTAAATATTAATTAAGAAAATAGTGAACATGTTGTTCTCTTTAATAGTTATCACTTATCACTCTTTCTCCTGGGAGTCTGACAAATCATAGAGGGAATATAATATAATTTTTAAAAATAAAAGAGGGGAATAGAGAAGAAACAATAATAATTCTCTCAAAATAATGGAACTTCAAAATACTGGGGATAAGGACTTTTGATCATTCAAAAGTTTTTATTTTATTTTATTCTCAGCTTCTTTTTTTAACAAGCTTATAAATAAAGAACAAATTTTAAACATATCCTCCATATGATTGAGGGGAAACCTTTTCGTTTGCTCTCTCTCTCCATTAATTTTAATACTAATTAATATATCCTTAATTATGGAGGGGCAAAACACCCTTTCATGCCCCTAACGTTTGCAGTGATTTTCAGTTATGCCCTTAACGTTTCATTTTGTTCAGGCATGCCCTCAATGTGCAACCAACGTTTCAATTATGCCCTCAATTTTGACTCAATGCACATGTGGCAATTTTTTTTTGCTTATGTGTCATTTTTTTTGTTTGACTTGATTACGTGGCATCATGACTGGGCATTCTTATTTTTTTTTCCACCTTGGCATGATGACTGGATTTACATTTTTGAACATAAAAATTGAGTAAACTAGCAAATCAGTCCCTGAATTTACATTTTTCATCATCTTCATTCATTTTAGTCCCAAATTCTCAAAATAAAATTGTAAAGTGTCTCAAAACACTTCCAAACATTTCAATTTAATCCTTAAAAGTATTAAAAATCCTAAAACCTAAACTCTAAAATTCTAAACCCTAACCCCTAAACCCCTAATAAAATCACTTTCTAGCAATTTGGTCCCTAGGTCCTCAAATTTATTAAATCAGAATTTAAAAAAAAATTGGTCCCTAAATCCTAATTTCATTATCATTTTCATCTTCTTCATCATCATCATCTTCTTCACCTTCATCGTCTTGCCCCATTTGAGGAAATGGGTTTTGCAGCAAAGATGATAATGAAATTAAGAAGCTAAGGTGCGGAGAGAACGCGAGAACGCGAAGACTAGCCTTACGGCACCGCTGCCGTTTTCGTCGTCGCCGATCGACTCTATAAAGGCGGCGATGGCGTTGCTTTCAGATGGATGTCGTAACAGAGAGCGTCTTGGTACAGGAGAGAGTGAGGATTTGAAGTTGCTCGCGAGGTTGACGCTGCTAACTACGCTTTCACTTTCATTTCACCCTTCTCGCGTCATGAGCATAGCAGTAGAGGATAGAGCACATCGTGTCGCCACCGTCCTCCACCATCTCCGGTGTGTCTTGTCGTCATTGAGTTGTTGCAGTGGTGGCCGGTTGTGGCGCATCGTCGTGGATGGCAGAAATCGGGAATCGGGAATCTAGGGCATCTTTGTAATCGGGAAAATGCCCCATTTGAGGAAATGGGTTTTGCAGCAAAGATGATGAAAATGATGAAGGTGAAGAAGATGATGATGATGATGAAGAAAATGAAGATGATAATGAAATTAGGATTTAGGGACCAATTTTTTTTAATTCTGATTTAATAAATTTGAGGACCTAGGGACCAAATTGCAAGAGAGTGGTTTTTTTAGGGGTTTAGGGGTTAGGGTTTTAGGGTTTAGAATTTTAGAGTTTAGGTTTTAGGGTTTTTAATACTTTTAAGGACTAAATTGAAATGTTTGGAAGTGTTTTGGGACACTTTACAATTTTATTTTGAGAATTTGGGACTAAAATGAATGAAGATGATGAAAAATGTAAATCCAGGGACTGATTTGCTAGTTTACTCAATTTTTATGTTCAAAAATGTAAATCCAGTCATCATGCCAAGGTGGAAAAAAAAATAAGAATGCCCAATCATGATGCCACGTAATCAAGTCAAACAAAAAAAATGACACATAAGCAAAAAAAATTGCCACATGTGCATTGAGTCAAAATTGAGGGCATAATTGAAACGTTGGTTGCACATTGAGGGCATGTCTGAACAAAATGAAACGTTAAGGGCATAACTGAAAATCACTGTAAACGTTAGGGGCATGAAAGGGTGTTTTGCCACACATAATACATATTATATTATGACTTATGAGACATTAACTACAGGTCAACACTAAATAATTAATTTCTTAAAATATATAATATCCCTCTGACATATCATATTTCTATCAAACAACTTAAAACAAGAAAATCTATTTTTTAATCCTTAAACTCATCCCAAATTTACAGTTTTAGTCCCTAAATATTAAAATTATACTTTTTGGTCTCTCATTTGTTTATAAACATAAACTATTTAGTACCCCGCATATAATGTTTCAATAACTAACTAATTAATGTTTGCAAAAAAAATACTACAACAACAACAACAAAAGCCTTTTCTTACTAGGTGGGACCGGTAAATATGGATCAACTGACGCTAACGTGTTCTATCCTTGCACATGTCGACCGTAAGGTTATTGATGGATAGATCTTTCCGGGTAGTTTCTTGGATAATTTTCTTAGGTCTTTCCCTTCCCCGGCTTATAGGATTTTCAACCATTTAATCAACTCTGCGTACCCGAGCCTCTAAAGGTCTTCTTTGCACATGCTCGAACCACCTAAGGCGTGTTTCGACCAATTTCTCAACGATAGGGGTCATACCAACTTCCTCTATGATGATCTCATTCCTGATCTTATCCTTAATAGTATAACCACACATCCAACGAAGTATTCTCATCTCAGCCATGTTGAATTTCTGCTCGTGCTGCCCTTTTACAGCCCAACATTCAGTAAATAGAGATAAAAAAATAGATTTTCAATATATAGCAACTAAATTGTAGTATAAGGATAAATTTAGATACTGAATAAAGGTTTTCTCATTTAATAATAAACAAGTACCAATCTTTTTTTTTTCTTATTAATCACCGGATGACTATAAGTCTATAAGATTCTTATTAGTCTGAATACAAGAAATTTTCCGCGTGAAAACTGTAGAAGAAGTGTCAATTAGGCCACAAAGCACATGGTCCTACCTACTTGACATTACAAGCTTAATTAATCCACAAGAGCCTACTTAGAGAGAGAGAGAGAGACAGAGAGAAGCTACTTCTCATAATAATGAGTAATCCATTACTATCCCTTCATTAAGTTACATCCTCTCTTGCATCCATTATATATATTTCCTTCATCCATTGATTCCTTTAAACATAAAGAAAAAGCTTCACCTTTTCTTTCTTGCATCCATTCGTTCTCTTCTTCTGAGATCACTAGAAAGAATTATGCTCAACAATTCTGTAACAATGGTTACCACCATGACTTCTACTACTCCTAATAACAGAAACAATAATCACCTACGTGGTGATGCTTCTCCCTTTTCTTCTTCTTCTTCATACTTGAGCTGCAATATTGGACACAAGAAACTTGCAGAATCATCATCAGGAAGGCATCATAATCAGAAGGAAGAAGATGGACAGATTGGTGTGTTTGAGGCTCAAAAGTACTTCAATGGAGGAATGGATCTTGAGAGTCCAAGACTTGCCAACTTAGCAGCAAGACAGTTTCATCAATACCAGTATCATCAGAAAGATGAAGAAGAATGCATAGAGACCAGAAAGTTCAGCAAAATCCATTATGGAACACCAAGTGTTCGTTCTGAATCGAGTTGGAACAGCCAAAGTAAATTACTGAAGAATAATAATAATAATAATGCTCAGAGGATTATTATTAACTCTTCAGTGAACAACAAGAAAAGTAAGGTACAAGGAAAGAGTTTTCTATCTAGCCTTGGCTGCAAATGCTCTTGTACTGATAAGAATTCTGTTGATATTAGTAATCATAACAAAACTCCTACTACTTATGGTGTAGTTGTCCGGGGCGAAAAAACTCCGAAACATGCTGATTATTTAGCTAAAGCAATCAATAAGCCTCATGAGAATCTCTTGTTCAATAAAGATGTAGCATTTTCAACTGTGAATTCTGGGTTGGAGAGTATGAAACTTCAGCAGCAAAAGGAGGAAGAAGAAGAAGTAGAAGAGAAGAAGCCGCCAAGGAAATCATTGGAGGTATTTGGCTCTCCAATATTGAGTAGCAGGAGATCACTGACATTTGATAAAAGGCTAACAACAAAAATGCCTACTTGGGATGCTGCTGCTGCTATTGCTGATACTAAAATGGAAGAAATTGATCTCTCTGCTGCTTCTGGAAACTACTACTACAATGATAGTGAGAGTGATGCAAGTTCAGATTTATTCGAGATTGATAGCCTCACAGGTAAATCTAATCATCAATTCCTTACTAGACAAGCATCTGATGTTGCTTCTGGTTGTGCCTCACCTTATGCACCAAGTGAGGCAAGCATAGAGTGGAGTGTAGCCACTGCTAGTGCTGCAGAATACTCTGTCATGTCAGACAATGAAGAACAACAAAGGCCGTTACCACCGAAAAAAGCCACAAAAAAAGCATATAATTCCTCAAATGGAGCAACGAAATTCAGAATAGAGACACCAAAGAGGTCTCCTAGTAGTACACTTTTAGGCTGCAAGAGTCACAAGGCTGTGATAGTAGCTGGTGATGCCTTCATAACATATGAGACCACGAATACTAGCCCGCTGGTTCGTCGGAGGTCGGACACCTTGGCTCAGGTGACAACAAGGTTTAAGGCATCAGATCACACAAAGATGGGAAATTTTGGTGCACTTCATGGCCAACAATATGCTTATGGCAAACCCCCACTTCAACGCTCATACTCAACCCATGCTTCTCAGCTTCTGTACATTTAGAAGTAGTTTGAATATTGATTTTTTGGTTATGGGGTCTGCTTAGTTATGTATTTTCACTTTGTGTAATAGTGTTCTAAATATACTTTCTGAGGTAATCTTGATCTTTCTCTCTAGTTTTCTCGTGTATTCCTCTTACTGATCTGGCAGTATTCTCTTGATAGCTTCCATATAAATCTTGTTTAGAGTAAACTGACATTTAGATTATATGAACACTGTCATTTTAGTCACTGATTTTTTGAAACATTTGATTTAGTCCCTGAAAATTCATGACTCGTTATAAGTTAGTCTCTCCATGAACACCTTAGCAATGTACAACTCAATCCCTGCAAGGACTAAATTGCATCAAGTCATAAATTTTCAAGGACTAAATCATACGTTTCAAAAATTCAAAGACTTAAGTAACAGCAACCACATAATCCGACTACTAAATTGATAGGTTACTCATTTTTTATTCAGTACTTGCTGTTTCTGGTTCAGAAACAAGATGAGGAAGATGGATGCTTATTTGTATGCATGCATAAGTCCTCGTATAAAGGAAGATGAGATGTGAAAGGAGACCTCGTAGTGTCACAAAAGCATGAGAAAAAGCCTCTTCAGATGATCCCTCGACTAAGAGTTTCTTGTTTCATAGCTTTTTGGTTTTATGCATTGTGCTGGATTTGATCTTGAGGACCACAGCCATTTCAGAAAGTTCAACTACCTTCCTTTAACTTTAGATGATATTTTTCATAGAAGGACCACTAGAAAATGATTCAACAAGATCTACAATTTTTCATGTTTTTTTTTCTAGTGGTGTCGGCTGTAGGAAATAGTGCATCCAACACCCCCAACACCCCCAACACACACCCACCCACCCTTGGAACTTTGAAATTACATAAAGGGGGGGTCAGTTGCACAACATGAAAAATTCAAGGACTATTTTATGTAATTTCAAAGTTCAGGAGAGTAAAACCCAAAATTCAGGGAGAGGGGGGTCATGTGTATTTTAGCCTTTAAACCATCCTCCTAATACTCTAATAGAATGAAATTTCTCCTTTTCCTTTTACTTTTGGCACCAAAAGTCATGAGGAACTTCAACTTAATTATCTGACAGTAAGAGCTTGCATTCTTTAGATAGTTAACAATGAGCATTGAATTAAGCCTTAATTAAGAAGGAATGTCTTCTTGGGGGGACCAACCCTATCACACATCAACTTAAAATAAAGATTAACACAAAAGTTTATTCATCACAATAGCTTCTTAATTCACAACTTTTAAGCCTTAAGCAGGAATGTCTTTACAGTGACATGCAACTATAGTAACAGCCACAACAAAATGCTCACCAAGGAATGAAGCCATCTGCATTCAATATCAGAACTACCTATAATTAATAAGGTGGTCCATCAAGCTTCTCATCTTTCTTGTGTCGTAGTCACTATTGTAGAAATCAATGAGAGGTATGTCAGATAATGGGAAATGAATCACTTAAAAACAAGTCAGAAACTGATAAACTCAAAATAAAGGCTATTTCTCAATTTGAGGCTTTTATCCCGTTCATGGTAGTTTATACCATGACTCAAATCCTAGTATATATATCAATAAGCAACGCATCTTGTAGTTTCTTAAGTGCCTTAAATTTAGATATTTATTATTGTAAGGATTATGTATCTTATACATCCCACCTGCCCTTTAGAAGGTCTAGCTTCAAAACCCTTAAATTTAGATATTTACTATTGTAAGGCTATTTCTTAAGTGCCTTACTATTGTAGGATAAGAAATTCCTAATTGGGTTCAGTTTATTAGGAGTCTAAGTTTCTGGAATTTCATAAGCATATAAATACAATAGAAGGAGTAATGATTGGAAAATAGTTATCTCAAGGATAGTATTTTGATTTTCATTTTATAACTCTAATTCTCAACCTAATGAAGATTCTCCATTTTTGGGTATAGGTAGGCTACCATGGTTGAAATACGTTAATTACTTAAATGTAGCAAAAAATTATCTATAATAAAAAATCAAATATGGGGCCTACTCATATTAAAGCATAACACTTGAAGTCAGCTCTCCTGTGAGTTAAGAAAATATAATTGTGTCTTTGATAATAGCTATAACTTTTAGTCTAATAATAAGCGATTGATCCAAGTTTTAACAAGTATTAGAGCCAAAGCTTATAAGTTCAATTTCCAATAAGATAATTGTTGAGGAGAAGATTTTTGGCCTGGATGTGGCAGCAATTATCTCAGGGGCAAAAGCTTAGATATGGGGCAGAACCTGGTGAAATAAAAAAAATATAATTGTGCCGTTACTAATAACTATAACTTTGTCTAGTAGTAAACACTTGATTCAACACTTATGTGCTATCTTTTTCTCTGATTTGATATTCCCTTACTTTGTATGTTAATTTCTGCTTTTGCCTTCTCCATGGGAAAAAAAAAAAATTTTAGCCCCAGCATTTTCATGGCTGCATCTTTAACTTAGAAGCATGGACATTGCATCTTTTGATACTTACGTATCTAACACAAGATAAAATGTCATCCACCAAATTTAAGTTTCATGGACAAAATATATGGTGGAGATTAACACATTAATGGTCTAGTCTAGTTTAACATCAGAATATTTATCATTTGTCACTGTAATGTAGATAAGTTTGGTGTTAAGTACCTGTCAGCTCTAACATTGACTGAAGTGATATGTTGTGACCATCTCATGGACCATAAAGACTTATCTTGTTGGCTTTCAATTAGGCTCCACAAGCTTCTGAACCCAGTGTCCAATATCTCTTCATTATGAGCCATAAAATTAATTAAGGCATATTTGTTGTCAGTCAGAAGATGGATATTGAATGTGATTATGTGATCGATCAAATGGACCTGATGTCTAATTCTTGCCATCGATATTAACTATAAATTAAGGGATTTTAAAAAGTTGACTTAGGTGGATACATTGGTTACTTGTAGAGTTGTCAAAGTGAGTTAACCTGGCTCACTTGAGCTGGCTCACGTGAACCAGAGACCTCAGGCGAGCTAGGTTTTGCCAACCCGGCTCACCAAGTTGGTGAGCCGGGTTGGCTCACCTAACCCACCAACTTTTAATTTAATTTTATTTTTTTTCATTTTTTCAATTTTTTTATTTTTTTTTTTCATTTTTTTAATTTAAAAATATCAATAAAACCACTCACAAATAATAACATCCAACACCACCGCTCGTTTTTTCTCTAGACGGACGATGGAACGACGACCGTTGAGATTAGGGTTGGCTGGTTGGGTGAAGAAATGAGAAAAAATTAGGGTTGGGGCTTGGGAAAAGAAAAGAACTCTGAAAGATAAAAGTGAATTCTGAAATCTGAAGTAAAAATGAGGAAGAAGCGAAGAGTTGGAAAAAGGTTATAATTTTTAATTTTACAATTTTAATTTTTTTTTTTAAAAAAGGTGGGTTGGCTCACTAACTCACCAGCTCACTCGAGCTAGCCCACCACGAGCCGCGAGTTAAGTGAGCCAACCCATTCAAGCTAAAATTTTTGGCGAATCAGATTTTCTCAACCCGGCTCGCCAATTTTGGTGGGTTAAACGAGCCAGCCCAGGGCTCGTTTTGATTACTTGGTTAGACCTCTAGCTATTACAGCTAAGAAAGATAAACTATTTAACAAAATAAATAAACTAACAAGTACAATTACAAATAGGCATATGATTCTAAACAGCTGTTGATGGCTCATATCCAATAAGTCAATCATTAGGGAAATGCATATAATATGAACATGTCTCTGTATCAACCATTTGGCACAAGCTCCAGCAATATATGCTTAAAAAATATATGTTCTTGGCTTACAATAGAAGAGGAAGAAGAAACAACGAAAAAAATTAAATATCTAAATTATGCCTTAGGTTTTCAAATGGTATACATTATTTGTCTTTTGTTCCAATTATTAAGAAGGATAAAAAATGAAATGAAAAACAGAGTTTCTAGTCGAAGGAACAGATGAGAAATGTCGTCATTCTGACATTATTTTCAAGAGAATAATTGTTCATTATCCAAAATTACATGGACTGGAAGGGGCTTGAACTCAGCTTTCTCACAAATAGAACCACAATGGTACCAAGTGGCAAAAGAAATGAATAATAGTGAATTATAAATTACAAAGTGTAAGTTGAAAATTGCAAGACAGTAGGGGGCACAGAAGCCAGCAATAGAAGAAGGGTATAAAAATACCACAAGAATATGTAGATCCACAATCTCCTTATTATAAGTCAATCTAGTATGGACAAAAGGAACATCAAAAGATAGAGCACAACAGCATATATGTATATATACAGATCACATGGGCAGTGCGGCTCTTCACGAGGAAAAGTAATACTAGTACAGACAAAGAATGCTCATCAACAAAAAAAGATCAATCATCCTTATACTCTTTAGAAGGTCTAGCTTCAAAACCCCCACCTGCCCTCTTCTCCAATGAATAAGGCATGTAAGTTCCGAGGATTCGATCCCACATAACAAAGAATGGCTGTGAAAAGTTGTACTTGGTACCATAGAGCTGATGGTGCACATCGTGGTAGGCAGAGTTATTTTTGAAAAACATGTGGAAGAGGTTCCCAGGGAGCCATAAACCACAGTGATCATCTACAGTTTTAATTGTAGCGAAAGAGAAGAAGAAGATGGAGACTCGAGGAGTCATACCAGAAATAAGAAAAGATAAAGCACCACCAACTGTATCGAGAAGAAGCCCCTCTACAGGGTGATTGTACAGAGCTCCATATGCATATGGAACAACAAGTCTGTGATGTTGAGAATGAATGTGCTTGTATAAGAACTTGTTGTGATGCATGTATCTGTGCATGAAGTATTGCCAAGTGTCCATAACCAACATAGCAGTAACAAATTGTCTCGCTATTACAAGAAGGGAAGCCTTTTCAACAGTAGTATTTCCACTATCACCAGTTGTCACCTACACAATAAGAGAGGAACAAATCAAGATTCAGCTTTCCGGATCCAATAAAAATGAAACAATTTATGCATACAGCGCTTAACTTGTACAACACAATAAACAAGGTGTTATTGGATAGATAATATAAACAAAAACCATGTCTTCTGTAGTTTCCGAATTTTCATTACCATTTTGTACCATACATAACAGAAAGTAATTGTGCGAAGAACATATCGTCTAAATGATTACAATGTCAAATTTTAACGTGGAACTCAATGACTTCAGGTGAATTGCAATACACAAAAGAGCCAATTTGTTGACGAGGGTGTTACAAAATAGTGAAGATTCTAAAAAAAAGATCAATAGTTCAATTAGTAGGACTAGAGGCTACTCATTAACAAGCTTCCTAGTTGACCATATCAGTCCCAAAAGGCTTTCTCACTTGTTAACCATTAATCAATCAAACCAACCTCTCATTTACATTAACTTTACCTTATTATTCATTATTCACAAAAGGTTGATGAAACTAAAAATTCTTAAATCTGTTAGAATAGCCAAGTCCCTTTTTTCCATTAACACCACCACCTAAGTCAAAAACAAAAATAACAAACAAACAAATTCAGAAGATCACTGAACCAGGGTTCTTTCCATTAGGTGATTTTGAAGTTTAACCCACATATATCTTGCTCAGACGACAAGGAAAACCTCCCAAAGATATTCTAGAATCATCAAAACATATAAGTACAATTAAATTTTCAACTAGTTCCCCGAGATAAAGATAAAAGGATAATTTTGTAAGAGTAGAAAGATCCTTTCCAAATCAGGAAATCAATCACCAATTTGATTGGGTCTAGGAGAGAACTCTCGAGAAACGTTTTTACTTTGTCCTCTTCTTTTCCCTTTGGATACGTAAAAGGTCATCTATGGTTCATAACTTCATATAGATAAGTCTACCATCTAACAGGTTTACTACCCCAATTAGCATGAGTGACGTGTGATTAACAAACATAAACCCAAATATAATTCCCATATGCAACTAGTCAAAAACTCAATCCCAACACTTAACAAGGTAATAAACTGATATACGCCAAATAGCTTCCAAAAATTCCTACAAAATCTAATAAATAGTTAACAGAAGAATCAGACAGTTTTAATAATTTTCATCCACTTACAGCAAACAGGACTATTGCCACCACCGCCTGAACTATTTGTTGAAGGAGGACTCCTTTCACCACGGAAAACTTGGATACCAAATTCTTTTCATCTTCATCCTTCTTCGAGTGTAACCGATAATTGTCAGAAAACAAGCCGAGAACAACATAGATGCCAGAATAAATCCAATAAACAAAAATTGGGGCAAAGGTTCCTAACAATTCATCAGAAATCCCAAAATCCATCATATCTCGATACCCAAACAGAGAAAAAGAATTCAGAATCTAACCCAGGTTTAGATTTCACATGAAACCAGGACACACTAGTTCATGGAGGGAAAAATAAACCCTAACCCCGAAAATTGAGTCTCCCAGTTCTGAGAATGATTTGGAAAACCAAATAAGAATAAAAGCGGATTCGAGTATTGAATTTATAATCGGGTGGGACGAAGAGTTAATTAGAGTTTTAGGGTTGCAGAGAGAGAGAGAGAGAGAGAGAGAGAGAGAGGGAAGATTCGAAAATGAGTTTGGAATCAAAAGCGAGAAAAGGGAGATTTGCAGAAAAACAAAGGCAGGAAGAGTCAGGTAATGGAAAACGACAACCTCATAGGAAAAATTAAAAAAAAAAAAAAAAAAAACATCACAATATAATCGAGTGTAGGATAGCGTAAACGCGTTATCGTGGACAGTCTACGTGTCGCGGAAATTCATGTTGTCAAGAGAAAGATTAAAATCTTTTTTTTTTTGGCTAAAGTGCACTTTTGGTCCCATAAATTTTGCTTAGGTCTCAATTTGGTCCCATAATTTTTTTGTTACACTTTTTGTCCTATATCTTTGTAAAAAGTTGCAGATTTGGTCCCGTATCACTTTTAGTCTCATATCTTTTGGTCAGGTTTCATAATTGGTCCCATATCTATGCAAACAATCTCATCATTAGTCCCACCAAACCCAAAAGATATGGGACCAATTTTGCACTTGACCCAGAGATATGAGACTAATTTTGCAACTTGATCAAAAGAGATATGGGACCAATTCTATAAGCTAACCTAAAGATATAGGACTAAATTTGGGACACGGGACCAAATCTGCAACCTAAACAAAAGATATGGGATTAAAATGCAACAAAAAAAGTTATGGGACCAAATTGAGACTTAAGCAGTAGTTATGGGAACAAAAGTGCACTTTAGCCTTTTTTTTCTAAACTACAAATTTGATTTATATCTTTTGTTTAGTTCTCAATTTGGTCTTATATCTCTGAGTCAGGTCATAATTTGTTCTCATATCTTTTTTTATTAAATAAGTGGTCTCATATTTTTAAGTCAAGTTTATAATTGGTCTCATATCTTTAAGTCAAATGGAACTAATGATGGAATCTTTTGCAAAGATTTGAAATCAACTCTCCAATCTAACGAAAAGATATGAGATCATATTAAGACTTTTAATAAAAATATGAGACAAAAAATCTAACACAAAAATATTTGACCGAATTTAAAATTGAGCAAAAGATGAGATGAAGTTTACAGTTTAACCTATTACTTTTTTTCAATTAATCTCTCATATATTAATACTTTTTTTCAATTTAATCCCTTACAGTCATGAATTTTCTTCTCTGTTTGATCCCTTATCAAAGTCATTCTTCCTATGTAACATTCAATTAATATTGTAAAATATTATAATTAATTGAAGATGTAATATTATTAGATAATAATATAATATTTTAACTAGTACATAAATGAATTTTATTTTCATATTAACAAATAAATTGTAAAAAAAAATCAAAAAATTACCTATAGTAACTAATTTTAGTAATGAAAATATTTGTGAATTGAGCAAACAATTTGTTATAAAAGAATTGAGCAAACAAGATAAAATAGACCGAATTGAGCAAAAAAGATAAAAATATATGAGGTTTTAGTTATAAAAGAAAAACAATTGGGATTGGGTGAAAAAGATAGGAAGAGAAAAGAAAAGTAGGGTTGGGTGGCAGAGGATAGAAACCAAGATATTTTTGGTGACGTGGGAGTTTAGGAACATTGAAGAAACGAGGAGCAAAAACGTCACCAGGTTTGAGGTTTGACCCAGTAAACTAAAGCAAATCAATTCATCAAAGAAAAAAACGAATATGGAAGGAGGAAAGGAAAGTGGTGTGTGTGTGTTGTGTTTGAAAATTCCAAGGGAAGGGTTAAAAATTTAAAGTGTAAATTCCACTTTGGTACCTTATGGTTTGATCCTATTCTACTTTGATACCATATAGTTTAGAACGTAACACTTTGATAGCCTGAGATCTCTATTGTTACCCTTTTGGTACCCTGAACAATTTTTTCGTTAGTTTTAGATGGAATTTGGCATGTGACCTACACGTGGACTCACTAAAACTCATTTTTGTCCAACATTTTGTCACAATAAAGATCAAACGCATGCTTTCCAAAAGTTTTGAATCATTTCGGTGTTGCATGCTAAGAAAGTTTTGAAAGAATTCAGTGCTAGGTTTCGAAAAGTATGTATTTGATCTTTATTGTGTTGTGACAAAATGNAAAAAAAAAAACAGGAAAATAAACAGGAAGAGAGAAAAAAGTAGTAGATAGCTAGGAGGGTGGATCACGCGGCAGAGTCATCATCGGAGAGCCCCACCTGCTGTTGGGCTGCCATATGGCGGATGTGTCGACGCATCCTCTACATACGTACGGCCTGACGTGCCTGCTCCGCCTCCATAGTCTGCACTGTCTGCAGAATCCTGTGGAAGAGATCGTTGACGGGAGCTGGTGTTGGAGGTCCCTCGGGTGCTGCGCCCTCGGGAGGAGGTTCTTGATGGAGATTGTGCCCTAGGGCCAATCATTTTATATGTATGAACATATTGTTTGACTGATTTATGAATGACAAATTATGTTGTTAACATATTATTAGCATGTTTACTGTGATAACAATCCTTGATTAATTATGTGATAGTTATTCTAAACTGTCCCTAGTCGATTATTCACGTGGGAACGTGAATGAACTAAGACCAGCATGACTTCGGTGTATGGAGATACACGCATGTGATGCTTCTCAAGAGTCATGGTGCAATTATGTAAAGGGTTACAAGTTGCTGGACCGACCCGGAGAGTCCTGCATGGGTTTAGTCATGAGCTAGCCTCTTCTATACACCTGTCACGATGTTCTTGTGCTGCTGGATGAGCCGCCGGCGCAAAGGAGGTAATTCCCGCGGCGCACATCTCTGAGAGTATATGACGTCAGCATGTAAGCTTCAGCGCAATTTTAGGTTGAGCCGTCACTTGAGCCAACGGCCCAAGTGAGAAGTCTCGCGGCACACGC
Organism: Chamaecrista fasciculata; assembly: GCA_003254925.1. Taxonomy (NCBI): domain Eukaryota; kingdom Viridiplantae; phylum Streptophyta; class Magnoliopsida; order Fabales; family Fabaceae; genus Chamaecrista; species Chamaecrista fasciculata. The sequence goes on along the minus strand of QANZ01029195.1, from coordinate 62,596 downwards.
AACTTCGTGGCTAAAAGATATGTTTTGAATGGCTAGGATTCAAGATATGAAGATACAGCGAAGATATTCCGCATATTTCGCTGCGCTTCCATGTTGGGCCGCCAGCACACGCAACGGCCCAAGTGCAAGTCTTTTCCTTGACTTGCGAATCAAGCATACTACTCGTGCTTATAAATAGAGCTCGTCATTCCACGCTCAAACTCGCCAATTCATAGTAGAAAATATATTAGTTTAGAATAAAGTTCTCTGCCCAGTGCATGAGTAACTAAATAGGTAGATACTTGAGGAATGCCTCAAGGATGTGGCTTGAGTTCACTATGTTTTCATTGTAGAGTCCAGATGTTGATGTTGCATTTATGAGGTATGATCAACTCCTTCAAAGGTAATTGTTGAAGTTGTTTATATATTAGATTTATAGATCAGTACTTTATCAGGGAATGAAACTTGATAATCCTGGAGTTTGTCTCTTTCACGATTAATAAAGTTTGCTCTTTTAAACATGTTATTCACATGGTTGGTTTACTAAAGAGTGTTCTATCTATCTTAGAAATATAATTAGGATTATTCTTTATTGCTTATACTTGTTTATTGTTCCGATTTGGTAATAATAGAGATTGCCCTGATGAGCCTTGACAAATGCTCATAACCCAGTTTAGGTTGAGTGATCGATCCTAATCTTATATTTTCCACCTTTGCTTGATTGATTGTGTTTGTGTTCAAATACATCATTTAACTTGGTTAAGTAAATGCACATTAATTATCTATTCTCTATCCTGAACGAACTATGATAGTCTATCTCTAGGGTTTTCTCTCAAGTATTGTTTTCATTCATATTCATTTTCGTGACAACTTTTATAACCAAACTTATAAACTACAACCTTCATCACAATTCTCTTAATCTCATCACATTGAGTTCCGCGAGAGATTCGACCTTGGGTTAGCATCTATACTATATTCTAATAAATATAATTATACTTGCGAGGCTCGAGTATAATTAAATTTTGCTGTTTGACACCTTACGACGGGTGTCAGACCAGGTCCCCTCTCTTTGGTAAAACAAATCAAAACACAACAAACTTAAAGATAAAAAATTATAGTTAGATCATCATATTTTGTTATCATAGCTTACTGAATAACTTGCATGAAAAAATTATAGTTTTTCTATAATTTCATAAAAAATAAATATTTTAGTGATTTATTAAATTATTTAGTGAAANAATAAATATTTTAGTAATTTATTAAATTATTTAGTGAAACTAAATGTTAATTATTTAATTTGTAAATTAATTAATGGGAATGTTCTTCAAATGATTCAAGTTTACTTTCAAAATTTCTTTTAAGTAGTTGTATTTGAATATGGGTAGGACTAAATTGCATTTATTTTCCAAATTTAGGACTAATATGTAATTATCTCCTTTTTCTATTTTCCATAATTACATTTTGACCTAAAAAACTTTTGTAATTTTTATTTTAGTTCTCAAATATCATGATCTAGGGTCTTTTTTTAAATTTTGAAACTATTAGGAGGCATTTTGTAATTTTTGCAAAAATTTTGTAAAGTTTATCTTCTCACCATCGAAACACACAGTTTTAGGACTAAATTGCATTTATTTTCCAAATTTATGACTAATTTGTAATTTTATTATTTTTCTAATATTTTTCAAAATTACATTTTGACCCCAAAAATTTGTTATAATTTTCATTTTAATCCTCAAATATTATGATCTCGGGATGTTTTTGAAAATTTTGAAACTATTTGTGGGCATTTTGTAATTTTTGCAAAAGTGCTAACAATTTTCCGTTATATCTTGATGGAAAATAATCACAGGGTACCAAAGTGCTAACGGCGCAAACCTCAAGGTAGTCAAGTGTCAAATTTTGTCTTTCAGAGTACCAAAGTGAATTCGGTCCTAACCACAGGGTACCAAAGTGCATTTTACCCTAAAATAAATAGAACAATGTGTGGTTTAGGTGAATCCATTAATGTCATGCCTTTATCTATTTATATTTCTTTAAAGGATATTTATAAGGAAGATCCTTGTGGTTTTGAGTAATTAGAGATCGGATCCTTGTGGTTCAAAAAGTACCAAAATTGGGCTTGAGGTTTAGTCTATCAGCAGAAATGGTCTCTGTGGTATATTTACGTCCAAAAATTAAAGGATTCCAAAGTTTTTATCAAGATTTCACCCCTTCTTTCAAGATTTTCTTCCATTCAAGTCCCTGATTCATCTCAAAATAGTCCAGAAAGTTTATTATTTTTATTAAACAGGTCTTGAAATCTGTAAAACAAAAATAAAATCATAAGTTTATGACATTGATTTTCATTTTCTCCCAATAAATATCAAAATCCCCAATTCAACTCCTTCACCTGCTTCTTCTTCTCCTTTTTCTTCATTCATCTTCAATTACTCTCTTCCCTCTTCGAAATCAAAGAGTCATGACCACCTATGACACCATCCCTACTTCATCTTTTCTATCCACAAACCTTGAGTACATTTCATGTGCCAAGCAGAGAATCAAAGCTGGCCTTGAATCAAAGTCGGTCATCATCGTCCTCATCATCCTCTTCCTTAGCCTCCTTTGGCACCAGATCCCACTCATCATCTTTGTCGTCCTCCTGGTCGCATGGCTCTTCCCTTATTTCCTCTACGATGAGCCACTCGTCATCTTCGGCCACCTGATCGAAGATCATGTGGTCCTAACCTATGTGACACTCAATACGCGCTTCTGATTAGCATGGTGTCTGTCGTCATTCATGAGGGGTACAGGAAAACCAATTATTTGTTCCTCGATAATGAAGAAATCTCGAGGTTGATGCCTAATATAGTCTGATCGAGCCTGTTTATACCATGCTATCTAGAGGCTTTCATAGTGTTTAATGATGATTTGTAACCATATTTGAGTGGTTTTAGCCTCTAGATATGTTAATTAGAGCCTAGAGTTCATAATTGTAATTAGTCATTTTATCATCTAAAAGTGTAATTTTCTCGGGTTAAATATTTGACATTTTTTACTTGAGATATTACATATTTTTATGTTGCAATTTCATATTTAATGGGTAAAATTTTCTTAGGAATCATTTGGGACAAACTGGAGGTCAATCGGAGTCAGAACGGGGCCAAAACGAGCATTTTACTAAGTGGTGTCAGGGAAATCCGCCAGCATGCACTGTGGTGGCGAGCTGGCGACGAGTTTCGCGTTTTTTATGATAAATTGTAATTTTAGTTGCCCAGCTCGGTTTCCCACTTAGTGGACCCAAAAACTAAGCTCTAAGACTCGAAATTAAGTCCCTAAACTGACCCATGTCACCTCTTGGCCCATAACACTCACAAAGCCCTATCATTAACTCATTCACTCACCATCTCTCAACATACTCGAACCCCCTTCATCCACCTTCATCTCTTTCCATTTCCTTCACTTGCCATGGTCGAATTTGGAGGAGGAATTCTCATTTCCATCGTTCTTCCAACGATGTCAGTGATGGAGATTGTGCCCTAGGGCCAATCATTTTATATGTATGGACATATTGTTTGACTGATTTATGAATGATAAATTATGTCGTTATCATATTATTAGCATGTTTACTGTGATAACAATCCTTGATTAATTATGTGATAATTATTCTAAACTGTCCCTGGTCGATTATTCACGTGGGAACGTGAATGAACTAAGACCAGCATGACTTCGGTGTATAGAGATACACGCATGTGATGCTTCTCGAGAGTCATGGTGCAATTATGTAATGGGTTACAAGTTGCTGGACCGACCCGGAGAGTCCTGCATGGGTTTAGTCATGAGCTAGTCTCTCCTGTACACCTGTCACGATGCCCTTAGACCTGAGGTCTTCATTATTCCGGCGTTGTAGATGCTGAACTTTGGCCTAGTCCAACGTTGCCCGTAACAGGGTAGCCATACAGGCTAGGTACGGGTTTAGTTGTTTGCCGTGCTGAGGAATGTGGTTGACCAATAAGGAATTTTGTCCCTCATTAAGTTGAGAGATATTTGACTGGGCCCCTCGATGAGTTTGTCCAAGGAATGTGTGGCCACACAGGGTAATGGGACTAACTCAAGGAATCGAGAAAGTTATGGTTTGGATTACAAGGATGACTTTCCCATGCCTTATCCATGACCAAAATATCGTGTGACAATAGGGATTATGACAAGGTGGTACTAAGGTTAAGTCGTTGATGTTAAAACGATAACTCACGTGTTTTGGGTAGTCGTGATGGCTTGCTAGAGTCCGCTCTCGACTTGTGAGTCATAGAGATGGCTTGCTGCCAATTTCACGTGAGGCCTGCTGGGTCACACATGAGCAGGATCAAGATACTATAATGGGACACGAATTAGGGTTTAATTCGTGAGTCACTTTAGTGACACAATTTAAGACATAGTTGAATGTCTTAGGACATGAAGTCTTGTCTTAAATAAAATCTACATTTGTAATATTTAAATTTGTTAGACAAGTTTAAATATATTAATTGTTAAATAGTTAATTTGATTAATCTATTTACAATTGAATTCTTATTTAAAATATTAGGGAATAATGAATTGACTAAGTCTCCTAAGAGTTAGGGGATTATTGATTTATTAAATTCTCTAATATTGAAAGATAACAAGATGAGGGTGGCGCCTCACTCTTGAATAAATTAATGAAATATGATTTTGTTAATTTGAATTCAAGATTTGAATTTGAATTCAAGATTCAAATTTGAATTAAGATATTAGGGTAATATTTTAATTCAATTTGTTAAGGATATTAATAAGTTGGTTATAACTTCCTAAGAGTTAGGATTGTTATCTTATTTATTAAATTCCTATAAAAATACTAAGGGGGTGGCGCATTATTGGATTGTGATATGCAAGATTTGATCTTGCATTTTGAATTTCAAGAATGCACTTTGAATTTTAAATAAAGATATTAATGTAATATTTTAATTAAGAATTCAAATCCTCTTGACTCACTCCAACCAATGGGAAGTGTGCTTTCAAGATTTGGATTTCAAGATATGATCTTGAAATTTAAATTGAGATTGCCTTTTAATCTTGAATTATAATATTAATGTAATTTTATAATCAAGATTTAGGGATTCCCTAATTAGATTAGTAATTCCCTATTTTCAAGAGCGAGACTATATAAATACTCACCAAAAGTCGCCTATCCTGGAAGTGAGAAGCTAAGAGGAAACTCGCCTATTCTAAGAGAGAGAAAGGGTGAGTTCGACTAACCCTAAAACTTAGGGAAAAAGGCGAGTTGTGGGTGAGAGAGATTGAAGGCGCCAAATCTAGAGTCAGTGGCCAAGAAATTGTTTCTTGGTGCGCCACCTTAGGTTCTTGGATATTTCAAGAAGTGTTCTTGAAATTCCAAGATTGTAGATCCGTTCCCGTAATCTCTTGGAGAAGAGATTGGAGGCTAGCACCTGAGTATCTACCAAACTGTTCGTGTGGATCACCGGCAGAGGAAGGACACGAGTCTGTGGACTTCTCGAAAATTACAATCACTCAGCATTCATGATTTAGGTAAACATCTCATCTCACTGGTATAAACACAAGTAGTGGATCCTATGGAGGAGATTATAAGGTTTTGTAAAAAAAAATTTAATTTTACCTTTTTCCGTTGCGCTTGCTCTATAATCTCCAACAGTCAGGCTAGGAAGCTTGCTTGGAGCATGGAGGATGAGGCTTGAGCACAAATTTCATCATCTTAAGAAGTTTTTCTACACTTTATCATCTTTTCTTCTTTTGGTTTTTCTTAGTTGTTGAACTTTGATGGAAATATGATGTGATAGATGATTTAGTTAGTATTTCTTGAGCTTGGTTTGATTGTATCACACTTTGAGTCATTAATTTGATATTCTACGTCGTTTAGCTTTATCGGTTTGTGATGATTTTGTGATTTATCTTAGTTGATGAATGTATGTTTGTTGATTGAACTAGCTCAAGAGATTATCTACTAAATTGATTGTGGATTAATTGGCTAGGTTAATTAGATGGTTGTTTAAGAACTAATTGATTAAGTTAATTGAACCTTTTCTATGAGTTTTCATGGCATTTCAATTTAGTCCCTGTTTGCAAAACTCTTGATATCATTTTGTGTGATGAGGGCCGAATCCATCTGTTGTTTCGAGTATTTTCTCCTTTTGATCTTTCCAACCTTTAGTTTATTTTGATTTGCATTTTGATCTTTTAGTCCTTAGTTATTTTAGTCATTTAAACAAACCTTTTACAAATCAATTTTCATAGTTTAGTGTATAGTTTTATTGCATTTTCATTGATTCCGGCTTCTTGGAACCACTCTCACTCCATATACGAGGAGTCCTTAAGAGAATACAACCCAGCAAGTCCATTATATTGCTTTTGGGTCGAAACATAATTTTTGAAAAATATAGGACATAATATAGAATTACAAAATAGTCCCAATTTTTTTTGATAATTTTCCTTTTAGTCCCTAGATAATATGTATCCAGCTATGAAACATGGACACTTTAGTTTGAGGGCGTGTCGCCGTGTCAGACACATGTCTGTGTCCGACACTCATATGACACCCGGCCACACAACACATATTCATAAATTTCAAAATATTAAATCAATTTTTTGTGACTTTAACATGACAAACAATAAAAAATAATGACAATATACCATATATTATGAATAGATATTATAATTTTAAGGTTTTCATCAAAATTAATGAGTTTTTAATTATTAATATATATAAATATATGTCGTGTCGTGTAAATTTAAGAATTTGGTGTGTCAGTATGTCCGTGTCCGTGTCGTGTCATGTGTCATGCTTCATAGGTATCCAGGAACCTGTTTATAATTTTCTGAAAATATTGGGGATCAATATCTAATTTTTGCAAAATTTATTATGGTTAAAATTACAAAATAGCTCCAAAAATTATAATTTTCGTTAATTTATAATGGAATTAAAGCTCAAGGTATCAAAGTGTTAACGGAGAATACCACAGGGTACCAAAATGTCACTTTTTAAACCACATGGTACCAAAGTGAAATATGACCAAACCACAAGGTACCAAAGTGTAATTTACCCTATTTATTGATAGGCCAAAGTGCGAATTTAATCTTGTATCTTTGCTCCAGGTCCCAAATTAGTCTTGTATGTTTTTTTGTCTTAGTTTTGGCCCCATATGTTTTGAAAACCTTCCATCGTTAGTCCTTCGTCCATTTTAAACTGTTAACCGGGCAAATTAAGTCAGAAAAAATTACAAATAAATCCATTAAATAAATTACAGTTTAGTCCTAAAAACTTGAAGTCCCTTTCACTTTAGTCCCTGACTATCAAAATAAAAGTGAAAGAGCATCCCCTAAGATTCTCAAACCTTACATCTTGATCCCTAATCCATGAATTCTTCAAGAAATGAAATAGAAATGCAAAAACCACAAATTAAAGCAAATGATAGAGGGATCAAAATTGAAAATGCAGAAAGTTTAAAACCCACCGGAAAATGCCTTAAACTCGCCAGAAAAAGCACGAAAATCGTCGAGAAACTCAAGAACTCATCCAAAAACCCCAATTCTCACTGAAATCTCACTTAAATCGCCCTCAAATGCTTCAAGAAAGAATTTTCGCAAATCCAAACTCGTACAGAGGGAAGTGGTAGAAGAAAGTTTGGCTTTTCGAAAATTCTTTCTTGAAGCATTTGGGGGTGATTATTTGAGATTTCAGTGAGGATTGGGGTTTCTGGATGAGTTCTTGAGTTTCTTAGTGATTTCCATACATTTTCTGACGAGTTTGGGTCATTTTCCGATGGGTTTTAAATTTTCTACGTTTCCAGTTTTGATCCCTCTGTTATTTGCTTTAATTTGTGTTTTTTTTTGCATTTATATTTCATTTTATGAAGAATTCATGGACTGGGGACCAAGATGTAAGGTTTGAGAATCTTTAGGGATGCTCTTTCACTTTTATTTTGATAGTTAGGGTCTAAAGTGAAAGGGACTTGAAGTTTTTAGGACTAAAATGTAATTTAATGATCCAATCTGTAATTTTTCCTTACTTAATTTGCATAGTTAACAGTTTAAAATGGACGGAGGACTAAGGGTGAGAGGTTTTAAAACATATGGGACCAAAATTGAGACTAAAGAAGATATAAGATTGATTTGGGACCTGGAGCAAAGATATAGGACCAAATTTGAGACAAAAAAGATATATAATTGATTTGGGACCTGGAGAAAAATACAAGACCAAATTTACACTTTGGTCTTATTAATATATATATATATATATTCCTAATTCCATATTCAATTTAATCTCATGAAGTAAAACCTAATTTCCCAATCTATAATTTTTTTTTTTTTATCTTTCCATGACTCATCAATTCTCATTATTTAATATCTTAATAAATTATAATACTATTATCTCTTCAATCTCATTATCTTCTTTACATTTTTTTTACATTTTTTATTTTTTTTTCAACTTATACATTTTATCTAATAATATTGATAATATATAGAGAGGAAGACTTGGCCAAAATCTTATTTTGGTCTCTACTGTTTACCTGAAGTTCCATTTTGGTCCATAATATTTTTTTCTTCTGTTTTGGTCTTTAATGCTTCCTAAAAGTTTCATAATAGATCCCTAACTATTGAATGCAATCATATCTCTCTCGTTTGTTGATGACTTCAACTGAGTTAAGAAACAACTCATCAAATTTAACATGTAACACTGATTTCCTTACGTTCGAATTTAAACGAGAGATAATAATTATATTCAATAGTTAGGGACCAACTATGAAACTTTAAAGAAATATTAAAGACCAAAACAAAACATAGATAAATATTAGCGACCAAAATCAAATTTTTGCCAAAAAAATATATCAGCCCCTACCAACTAAAAATCTTGGCTTCGCCTCTGCATATGTGATAAATAATGCCTGCAATGCACATTATCCTTACAAATAAGAAAAAAAAAAGGAAAATTGCATTTAATCAAACTGAACTATATGTTCAATCGTAATGTCCCCCTAATTTATGGAAAATAACAATTAACCCTCTAATCTATTGATCTTATAGCAATGTCCCTCCAACCGTTAGTAACACCAATATCTTTTTATCTTTTAATTTCCTTGTGAATTGAACATGTTTTATAAAATTATCAAATAATTTTGAATTTCATAACTACCCTTATGTCTAACTAATTTTATAATTTAAAATATCTTATATTTCCTATTTATATTTGGATATTGATCTAATTAAAAAGTTAAAAACTATACTCATTTCTAGCGGCTAAATCATTCTGAACTTTATCTTGGGAAAATCTTTCGTAAACAAGATTTGAAATTAAAGTGTATGATATATTTTAAATTATAAATTTAAATCATTATAAAGGTAATTATATCATTTGAAATTATATCATTTGGGAATTACTATTTTTTAGAGATTAAGGAGAGCATTACAATTAAATGATCAAGGTGGGTAAATGCAATTTTCAAAAAAAAAAAAAAACAAACAAAGATAGTGACAGAGGAAGGAAACTTGAATGGCCCGGACAAACTAAGTATTAACCAAAACACACGTTTCATCTTCTTTTCTCCTCTTCATTCCTCAATCCTTCTGCAGAAGAAAAACAGAGAGATACTCCAGGAGGCCAAAGTCAAAACCATGATGTTGAAAAAATCTTCTGGAAGAGGTAGCAGAAAGAGGCAAACAAATAAGGGTTTCTTCTTTTTGTAATTTTTCTTTTCTGTTTTCTAAGTGCTTACTTACTGTAATAGACTCTGTCCTTTATTCTGCTATCCTTTTAACAGAGGGAGCCCAGGCGTGTGAGATCTTTTACTATGACACCTTAGTCGCTGCTACTGAGGACTTTAGTCATTTTAATTGGATAGCTCAAGAAGACTTTGCAAGCGTCTACAAGGTAAGATCTTGAATCAGTTTTTATTACTCTTTGTTTATGTTTGGTTGTTAGGGAATGAGTTTGAGAGAGAAAATCAACCTAAAGAATTGGGATTTGGGAATAAGATATTCATACATATATCACTAGAAATTAGTCATTATGCTTACAAAACCGGGGATAAGATATTCTTAAAAGGCCAAAATCCTATTTTGGTTCCTCATGTTTGCTTAAAGTTCTATTTTGGTCCCTCAAGTTTTTTTCGTTCCGTTTTGGTCCCTCATGTTTGCTCAAGGTCCCGTTTTGGTCCCTGAAGTTTTTTCCGTTCCATTTTGATCCCCTCATGTTTGCTTAAAGTTCCGTTTTGATTCATCAAGTTTCTAAAAAGTTCCACCGTTAGTCCCTAATTCTTTTCGATTCACTCTTTCCATTAAAAAAAAGAAAAAAAATTAACTTTCATCTGCCAAAAATTTTCCCCTTATGCATTAAGGTCCTTCCCTTTTTTAAAAGAGCAAAATTGTTTGAAGATGAAAGTTAGTTTTCTTTTTTCCTTTTTTTAACGGAAAAAGTGGATGGAAAAGAGTCAAAAACTAACGATGGAACTTTTTAGAAACTTGAGGGACCAAAACATAACGAAAAAAACTTGAGGGACCGTAACGGAACTTTGAGCAAACATGAGGAACCAAAACAGAACTAAAAAAACGTGAGGGACCAAAACAGAACTTTGGACAAACATGAGGGACCAAAATAAGACTTTGGCCTTCTTAAAATTGCAATAATTAAGAGTGCAATTGACAGGGGAGGCTGAGTGATGGGAGAGATATTGCAGTGAAGAAGTCATTAAGGACGTTACCTCAACGGAGGCCTCAATTCAGGAAGGAGATAAAGTTATTGAGTGGCTTGCATCACCGAAATCTGGTGAAATTGTTTGGCTATTGCGTTCATAAGAATGAAGTTTTACTTGTTTATGAGTATTTGCCAAATTGGAAAGGGACTCTTGACAGGCTGCTTATATCCCGTAAGTGTCTCAAATCTCACCCTTTAATAGTAAAAGGCCAAAGTGCGAATTTAGTCTTGTAATTTTGCTCTAGTTCCTAAATCAGTCCTATAACTTTTTTTGTCTCGAATTTGGTTCTGTATCTTTGCTCCAAGTCCCAAATCAGTCCTATATCTTTTTTTGTTTCAGTTTTGGTCCCATATGTTTTGAAAACCTCCAACCGTTAATCCTGCGTCTATTTTAAATTACAGTTTAATCCTGAAAACTTCAAGTCCCTTTCATTTTAGTCCCTGACTATCAAAATGAAAGTGAAAGAGCATCTCTAAAGATTCTCAAACCTTAAATCTTGGTCCCTAATCCATGAATTCTTCATGAAATGGAATAGAAATGAAAAAAAAAACCACAAATTAAAAGCAAATGACAAAGGGACTAAAACTAAAAATGTAGAAAATTTAAAACCCACCGGAAAACATACTGAAATCGCCGAAAAACTCAAAAACTCATTCAAAAACCCCAATTCTCATGGAAATCTCACTCAAATAATCGCCCTCAAATGCTTTAAGAAAGATTTTTGGAAAATCTAAACTTTTGAGGAGGGAGGTGATAGAAGATTCCCATACATTTGGTGATTCCGAGAGAGAAGTTCTGGAATCCCTTACATTTCTTCTATCACCTCCCTCCTCAAAAGTTTGGATTTTCGAAAATTCTTTTTTAAAACATTTGAGAGCGATTATTTGAGTGAGAATTGAGGTTTTTGGATGAGTTCTTGATTTTCTTGGCATTTTCCGTACGTTTTCCGACGCGTTTGGGGCATTTTCCGGTGGGTTTTAAATTTTATGCGTTTTCAGTTTTTTCCCCTTTGTCATTTGCTTTAATTTGTGTTGTTTTTGCATTTCTATTCCATTTCATAAAGAATTCATGGATTAGGGACTAAGATATAATGTTTGAGAATCTTGAGGGATGCTCTTTCACTTTCATTTTGATAGTCAGGGATTAAAGTGTAATTTAAAATAGACGGAGGGCTAACGGTTGGAGGTTTTCCAAACATATGGGACCAAAACTGAGACAAAAAAGATATAGAACTGATTTGGGACCTAAAGCAAAGATACAAGAACATAATCGAGACAAAAAAGAATTATAGGACTAATTTGAGAACCGGAGCAAATTTGCAGGACCAAATTCGCACTTTGGCCATAGTAAAAATATACTTGGAATGTGCATGTCCGCTTTTCAATAAAAGGAATAACAAATTTAGTTGAAAAGATAGTTCGTTACTTCGTTAGTCTTTAGTAAATTAAGGGCTTATTTAATTATAACTTTTATCTTTAAAAATAAAAAAAATAAGATAGTTAATTTAAGTATAATCATCATCATCATCTTCTTCTTTAATAAAAGAAGGTTGAATAGTTGTAACCAAAAAAAAAAGAAGGTTGAATAGTTATTTTAGTTTTCAAAAAGTTAATTTTATTTTAATTATAAAACTATTCTTGTTTCATTTTAATTTTCAAACTTTCATATTTATTCTGCTGTTAACCAAAAAATCGTGTAGGGTATAATTGACATAAAAAAGAAAAGATTTGGGGTACAATTAGTATACAAAAAGAAAAGATTAGGGATATAATTGATTAAAAAAATTTTGAGGTATAATTGAAACTGACCTCATACTTTGAGAGTACAATGGACAAAAAAAAAAACTTTGGAAGTACAACTAAAAATGACCGCATACTTTGATGGTACCAAGAGTACTTTTGCCTAATTTTTATATTCTCTCTTATTTAATAGTTTATATTAAAATAAATAACATTTTAGTTATTTAAAGAGGACAAATTTCTCAATTAGTGATTTTTTTTTAAAAAAAATCAAAGTAATTATAATTGCATCTTTGCCATTATAATTTTGTCTTTCAAATATTAGATGGAGAGTTAAAGGCTAACCCAAACTTAAAAAAAAAAAAACTAAATGGAGAGACTTACTATCTTTTAGAAAATAAATAATTAAGATAAAAGTATTTTTGGTGCCTCCAAACTATAAGATAATTTTGTCTTTCAAATATTAGATGGAGAGTTTCAGTTGTATCTTTTAGAGAATAAATATTGACGTCAGCATTATGTCAGTATTTTCCGTTAACGATTTAGACTGCATTAATCCTTGGGGTACAATTGAGTGAAGTATGAAAGTTTAGGGGTATAAACAAATACAAAAAAATTGGGGGTACAAGTGACACTTACCCATTTGATGGAAATAAATCAAATATGGGAGATGAAATTCACTAACTGAGGTATATATCATTAATCTTGTGTGAAGCTAAAATTTTCAAGCCACAAGATCCCAAGAGCAAGGAGTAACTAAAACTAGCAATGTGAAAGACTCCGTGTAATGGAAACACATTTGATATATAAATAGTTAAAATATTCACCAATAAGTCCCAATGAATATTACAAAATGATTCTTAGACAAATTGCAAAACAGTACCTTCAATAAACAAAACTTCACATATGTATTAGTAATTTAATGAGATAATTATTAATACTCTTCGGACGTCACTTGGAGTTTTTAGCCAGGTCTCGAAAAGTTTCTGAATAATCTAATTCATTATTGATTATCACAATTAATATAAAATCAATCCACTGTTATTTAAAATTACGATAAATTAATTACTTATTAATAAAGACAAATATTAATTACACACCCCATAATTTGGGGATAGCGGAATTACTTTTGCCAATATCGTTGATTTAATCTTTATATTATTGTATATAGCTTATATAATGCATAAAAAAGAAAAACATAAAACTAACATCTTGGCTTAAATACATATGTACCACTTATCCTCCTTTATTTTTTTGGCCTGAAAATAAAATGTCAAAATACAAACTAATACAATAGTTGTTTAATTAAGCCATAACAACATGATGTCATCATTTTTATTCAAGCATATATATACACGTAAGTATACTCTTTTTTTTTCCCCTTCTCTATTCTACAGATCACTTGAGAAAGTCACTTGAGTGGAAGGTAAGGTATACAATAATCAGACGCATTGCTGAAGGTTTGAGTTATCTTCACGGTGGTCCTCACAACATCAACATCCATCGTAACATAAATGCTAAAGTTATCTGGATTGATCACAAATGGGACCCCAAAATTGGTGGCTTAGGCAGCCCATTAGTAGAAGATGAATTTTCTGAAGATCCACTTTGGAATGAGTATGTGCTTATATTTGAATATTGAAAACTTTCTTTTTAACTATAGTTAACATTTTAGTTATATATAGTCTTTATATATGTATATATATATATATATATGAATAATGATTTAGTGTAGTAATAAATGAATTGCACTCTAAGTGAAAAGACTAAAGTTCGATACATAGAGTTAACATTGTTAAAAGGACTTTAACTATTTGTTCTGATCTAATCGAGATTAGTTTTCGTTAGACCGTTACATAGATAAGCAAAAGAAAACATGATTTAACAATATATATATATATAACACTTTTGAATTTTAAATGATAAAATTTAAAATAATTATTTTTTTCTAATATTAAGATCAATAAGTGATGAGAATTGGGAAGTTATTATTTTATTAACACTGTATAATATATATTAAATAATTTTAGAAGTGGATCTATCATAAAACTTCGAATAATATATATATATATATATACACATACGTGAATGGATTCCTGTAGTGAATAACTCACTGTAGGGACGTGCAGTGTGACACATCAATAACCAAAACGCAACGTTTCAATTTATTGAAACACTGGGATCCAGCCTTATATATATACATGTATAAGTAAAACAGATTTTTTTTTTCTTTTGTGTTCAAGATTATGCTAATATTCTATATTCATTATATGCATCTGATTTACATGGAAAAGTTATGAAACATATGCAGGGGATATATGTCTCCAGAGGTTTTCTTGCAATCATGTGTGACTGTAAAGGCAGACATATTTAGTTTAGGGGTTTTGATGCTAGAGCTCATAAGTGGGAAAAGGTGGTTTGAGAAGAATGGCAATACATTCCTACTTAAATGGGTAAAAAGTCTTTTCTTCCATATATACTCAAACATTCAAATGTAATGTACAAAGAAATGATTGCATAATAATGCTCATGACAGATTTGTCACGCACAAGCACATATTTTCCAGTCTTTATATAGGTCAAAGGGTTATTTTGGTCCTAAATGTATGCCCTAATGTTCATTTTGGTCCATTATGTTTCAAAATGTTCAAATTGAACCTAAATGTTGGCAAAATGTTTCATTTTGGTCCTAAATATTGATAAAATGTTTCATTTTTGTCCTAAACTATTGAATTTGGTCATATTTCTCTCGTCTCTCATTTTAAGTTCAAAGGACTTGTTAAGAGGAACTCGTAGCTTTGAATTTGTCGCATTCAAATTTGAAACGAGAGAAATATGAGCAGTTTTACTTATTTGAACATGAAACGAGCGATCTACTTTTAGGAATGATTTGACCTCGTTTGCCGACGGCCCAACTAGATAGTGAAACTAATATTTGAGGACAATACGTAGCTCTAAACCCGTCACATTTGAACTTGAAATGAGCCATATTCAGTAGTTCGGGACCAAAATGAAACATTTTGCCAACATTTAGGACCAATTTGACCATTTTGAAACATAATGGACCAAAATGAACATTAGGACATACATTTAGGACCAAAATGAGCCTTTAACCCACTATATAAGATGGTTGAGACATTGTTAATTTTGCTATATGGTTTTTATTTTGTAATAGGCACACCAACTTTATGCGAAGAACGGGATCACAAAACTCATAGACCCTATTTTAGCAGATACGACAGTGACTAAGCAAGTTACAAATTGTATTATAATAAGTTTACTATGCACACAAGATAATCCACTACAACGTCCTGACATAGATGATGTTATATCCCTATTAACAAGGAATCAAACCCATGTCGGATTACAAATTACCAAACCAAGATTCTTTGTTGATGACAAATTTCATGTGAGTTTACATAATTTTAAGATGCTTTCTCCTTTCATTCTTGAAATATTTACATAGTTTCATTTTAGGGCTGTAAAAATGAAGCACTCTCCGTTGAGGCAAAACTTCATATGTCAGTGAATGAGCAACAAATCCAAGATGTTGCCTCGAATTCAAATCAAATCATGCAAGAAGACTCACATAGTTACTCATTCAGAATTCATGCTCAAGATAATGATCGTGGTAACGTTACACTTCTTTTCTCCATCTTCTCCTAGAAGTCTATTATTTTAATTTTAGGGTAAATCACAATTGGTACCTTGTTTTATGGACCGATTTCACTTTGGTATCCTGTTCTCTCAAAAGTGACATTTTGGTACTCTGTTCTTTGCACCGTTAACATTTTGGTACCCTGTTCTTTGCACCTTTAACACTTTGGTACCCTATTCTATGGACCGATTTCACTTTGATATACCCTGTTCTTTCACGATTTGTTACCTTGTTCTATCTTTTTTAGGGTACCAAACTGTTAACGGTGCAAAGAACACAGTACCAAAATGTCCCTTTTAAAGAACAAGGTACCAAAATGTTAATGATGCAAAAAACAGGGTACCCAAAGTGTCACTTTTAAAAGAACATGGTACCAAAGTGAAATCGGTCCATAGAACAGGATACCAAAGTGTAATTTAGCCTTAATTTTATGAGATTGTATTTTATTTATGGCTCAAACACTGACTAGAATCAAGCCAACTAGTTTGAATTTACAGCATATGGTTGCTTCAGAAAGAGTACGAAGTTGATTGACCCCTAAATAGGATGCATCATATGGATCTAATCCTTGCTACACCATCTTGCAAGTTCAGAGGATTGAATAAAATAATACAATCATTTTGTGATTTGTCAATAATAAGGGACTTCCTCCAAAGTATACAGCTTCACTTAATTACCATCTTGAAAGTCTATTAAGAAACAATTGTGTATGCTACTGTATAATTGTAAATTCATTCTATTTTATTCCAATAGAAAGACAAATAATAAGTCACAGTTTTTTCTTTTTGAAAATTGAATTTCCGATTTCTTGGTGTCTTATGGTAATGGATTGTCTGTCTTCTGTTTTGTACTGTTCGATTAGAGGGGCACGAATATGGATATTTGGAGAATAAAACAGCTGCCCAAACTCGTCAGAAGTTTGCCTCTGAAAATGGATTAGGCAAAGGAGGTTTTGGACTTCTCTACAAGGTAACATCTTTAAGCAACTTTACCTGTTGTTTTTGTGTATGTTTGGTTGAGATGTGAAAAGTAATTGAGATGAAATAGAGTCTACCTATATATTTTAGTTAATATTCGAGTCTCAAAAGTGAGCTATTTATTTCATAGTTAAACAAACGAAGTTAGTTATCTTTATCTCATTTCAAGTTCGGATGCGACGAATTCAAAGTTATATGTTTTTTAAATGAGTTTTTTTTCTTGTCTATTTATTAAATCGCCTCGCCAATCCTGTCGTGGTCTGTCGGTCCTGCAGTACGCTCAGATGGGGTAAAATCCCCAAATGAGCCTCCGACGGTCGAGTGAGTGATTTGGCAGAGTAAGAGTAGTGATATATATAAAGTGTGTGTGTGTTCATTACGTGAGGGTCCTTTAAATAGGCTCTGGAGGGGGAGAGAGGGCATGGGTAGGTAGTCCTCACCCTAGGCCTCTAGGGGGTAAGTTTGTTATACTAACGGCCTTGCCAACTGTTGGGAATTCGAGGGCGCCTAAGGCAGCGGAAGCATGTAAAATTTAAAATTTAAAGAAACAATAAACGCCCAGGTCCAAGAATTCCCGAACGGATCCGCTAGGTGAATTTAAAACTTTTGGTTAAGTGGTATACCTCGGAGTTTCAATCGCTTTAGTTGAACAGGGCTTTCCCAAGAAGTCCACGTCACGTGTCCTCCCTCTGCCGGTAATCCACACGAACAGTTTGGAGATGCCTAGGTGCTAGCCTCCTTCACTTCTCAAGTGAATCCGGAACCTTTATCTACGGGTGTTCTTTAAATTCAAGAACTCTTCTTGAATCTCCAAGAACTTGATGGCGCCTTGATCAAGAACACTTCTTGATCTCTCACAACCTTGGCTCACAATATTAACTCTTAATATTGCGCCACTTTCTCTCTCTAGGAAAGCTAGGGTGCGATTTTCTCTCTCTTCTCACCAAAGGCAAAAATCGAATTTTTCCTTCTAAGAAGAACTAGGCTAAGTCGAATCTCTTATGTGCATGAGGCTCTCACCTTTTGTGATTTCACTCTCAAGAATCTAATTCTCAAGTTTGTGAATTCTCTCTCTAAAGTAGGAGCAAAATCGAAATTTTCTCACTCTAGAA